>VYZS01014936.1:5053-18474 GCA_013400695.1 Neodrepanis coruscans | reverse complement strand
CTCGGGATTGCATTTTCTCGTGATTTCCTGGGGGGCGGACTTCTTCCTTGGGGGTCGGTTTTTTTCCCTTGTGTTTTTTTTTTCTTTCCCCGGGGGGCAGGCGGACTGGTGATTGTCTGCGGCTATTGCCCGGGTTTAAAGACCACATTTCTTCCATCAGCACTGAAATCCCTTCCCGGGGGCTGAAGGGAGGGGGAGTGGGCCTCGCGGTTTCTAACTGTCTGAGTGTTTTTCTTCAGAAAAGCCGAGCGGAGGCTCG
The DNA here is from genome assembly GCA_013400695.1 of Neodrepanis coruscans. Classification (NCBI taxonomy): domain Eukaryota; kingdom Metazoa; phylum Chordata; class Aves; order Passeriformes; family Philepittidae; genus Neodrepanis; species Neodrepanis coruscans. The sequence continues at coordinate 18,215 of VYZS01014936.1, read as the reverse complement.
CGCTGCTGTAGGTCCTCAGATCGGTCGCAGGCCTTCTCTAATTATCCCAGCGTCTCTTCGGGAGCCCAAGAGAGAGACCAGCACTATTCCAGAGCGTTCTCACCCCAACATGGGCCCTGGGAAAGCTTAATTTGTCTGTTTTTTGCTATTGTCGGTTTTTCTGTGTGTGTGAAATAAACTGTGATATTTGTGTGTTTTCTTTCTTTTTGGGTGTGTGTGTGACTTGTCTCAGACATCTCTTGTCAGAATCGCTGTTTCAGTGGTAAAACCACGACACTTAGCCAGATGCTCTGAACAGAGCAGAGAACACTGTGTCCCCAGCTTCACTCTTAGCTTTCTGGTCAGTGTAGACTCTAAAGAGCTTAGCTGTCAGCAGGATTCATAAATGCAAATTTAATGCAATTTGGGGTAAACCATGAATTATTTTCTAAATTAGGACAAATGTCTTAGTTGGTTTTAAAAAATTATATCAGAGATCTTGAGTGCAATTCTGTATTTAGGAAGTCTCTGTCTCCTGCTATCCTGACTGGTACTTTACTGGTTGCTAATACCTCTAGGCAATAGAATATGCTGTCATGATCAGATAAATCTGTATTCTTCCCCTTATTGTTGCATTTCACATAATAATTACCTAAAGAGCTTGTTTTCAAGAAGGTACAATAAAGTATGTTTAACATAGCTGAGCAAACACCCCAAGCATGCAGGTAGTGGCAATGAAGCAGGTGGATGGCAAAAAGAAGATTATTTTTAGGACTTTGGAAAATCTCAATCTGAATACTCAAAGCGTGTCACATAGGTCACTGAACAGCTGTTAGACTGTGAGTACTTTCAATCTGCATTCAAGTCAGTGAGCTGGAGCTAAAAGGACAGATTTTCAAATACTGTATGTTCTCCTTCAACTGCTTTTGTGAATCATAGAATGTTAACATAAAATGTTAAGAAGTTGGAATTGTCCTTAAAGATCATCTATTCCCAACCCTTCTGCCATGGACAGGGAAACCTCCCACTAGACCAGGTTGCTCAAGGCATTATCCAACCTGCCATCAAACACTGTCAATACTGGGACTTCCACAACCTCCCTGGGCAGTGTCTAACCACCCTCACAGTAAAAAATTTCTTCCTAATATCTAACCTAAATTTCCTCTCTTTCAATTTGTATCCATTACTCTTTGTCCTATCACTACAGTTCCCGACAAAGAGTCCCTCAAATGTTCTCTGTAGGCCCCCTTCAGATATTGGAAGGTTGTTATGAAGACTCCATGCAATCTTCTCTTCTCCAGGCTGAACAGCTCAAACAGCTCAAATTTTCAGCCTGTCTTTGTAGAGTAGGTGTTTCATTCCTCTTGTCAACTTTATTGCCCTATTCTGGGCTTACTCCAACAGTTCCATGTCCCTCTTATGTTGAGACAACCAGAACTGTATACAGTACTCCACGTGGGGTCTCACAAGAACAGTGTGGAGAGGTAGAATCACCTCCTTCCAACCTGCTGGCTACACTCTTTTTAATGCAGCCCAGGATTCAGTTGGCTTAAAATTTTAGAACTCTGAAGTTTTACAATGATTGAAATTTTACAACGCTGAAAAAGTGACAGTACACCCTGGGTGGGATTAATTTCTCCACATAGATATCTACAGCGGAAATTCTACGTATGAGTTACTTGCCTTGACCCCTGTGTTAGCAGCAGAGAGATATATTCTTCCAAAGTGTGATCTATCTCATCATAAAGCAGATGTGTAAGACAGGTCAAATATATTTTCTTTTTCTCTTGACCACTGAAGAAGGAAAACAATCTCAGATATAGCCATGAGTTACTACAGATGTCCAAATCTTTTGAGATCATACACTCCTTGTGCTAAGAAAGTCAGAACAAGGACAAAGTTTTTCATACATTAATGTTCAGAAAAAAAAAACGGATTCAGGAGAACACTAGGCCACGAAACCCAAACAGAAAGTTTTCACCAACTAAATAGGGTCTTTACAGGTTCATTTAGCTGACAACAGTATCATGACTGAAGGAAAGACTCAGTCTCAAACTTTCCAGAGAAGATGTAGACAAATAGACTATCATTAGCCCTGAGTGTTTTGGCAGTGGTAGAATCAACAACCTTCAAAATTGTCGTCAAAGAAGGTGATAGAATTACTGCTGGTCACTGCTCACAAGGACATGCACAAGTCAGGATTCACCCATCTCCCATCAGAACAGCTGACCTTGTCATTGAGACAAGTCGTTGAGAAAAGTTAGAAGCTTTTAGGTATAAAAATCTTTTCTCTTGAAAAAAGTTTCTTTTTTCAGAATGAAAAAGATTCTGCTTTTTGAAATAGAGATGGATAACTTTTGATGTCAATACAAATGTGTGTGGTTGCACAGTACCCACTAATAAAAGGCCATATATTAGTGCATGTTTGGTGGCACCCTACTAAGTAACCTTTCTTGTGTGAGTTTGTTATTTGTGGAATATGGTCCTGTCTATATGAGTATTAATCTCTTGCTGACAAATTACAACACTATTCTTTCCTATATGAAACTTTAGTCACACGAAAAGAACAAAAGGTTCATAGATATGGTTAGGAACAAACACTGAAAAATACTATAGCGAGTCAGCTATTGGGGCAAATTTCAGAGTTGAGTAATTTGAACATATCAGTATCTATGTGAAGACATTTGCTATATTCTCAAATATTCATGTTTCATGAATTTCCACTATCCTCCACTGAGAGAGATGATTAAAACCTACATTACAACTTGATAAATATCTCTTCTTAAAAAGATCCTGCGACTGAAGTAACATGACAGAAAACAAATCCTTACCCTTGAAATCTGAACACTTTTCTTGTACAATTCGTCCATCTAACATAGGCTAACAAAAGAAGGGTGAATCTAGGATTTTAAGTAATTTCTATTACTCACCAAATTTCACTCTTACTGGACCAACAGATTATTTCTCCTTGATAATACTTAAAATATAGCAAATACTCAGGGAAAAATCAAACAAACAATATTTTCCCTACAGAAATCCAAGGGTACATGACCTCATTACCAATCCTAATTTGGCAGATGTGAACTGCCTGTGATGTCAGAAGGTAGATACAAGGCATTTTTGTATTTTCATTTGCCTTTCTCCATTCACTCAGATGTTGGTAGCGTTTAAAAAGAAGTTGCTTATTACAATACTACCTATTCTTTCTTTACAGCTGTAATTTTGTAATTTTAAAAGCCAATTACTTTCCTATCACACTACAGATTCCCTGACTTTCTGAACTACTGTTTATGTAATTGTTAACTTAGAAACAAACCTATATGCATAAATTGTCCTGCAGGTCTGGAAATGAATCAGGAGAGAAGATTCAACAGAATAGGAAAGACAGGAATAGAAGGCTCTCTTCAAGGTTGCAGGAAACACTCTTCTGGTCAAGTGTCCAAAAAAGGGGAAAAAAAAGAAAAAGCATAACTTCCAGCACTATTAATAAAGATAGCAAAATAAAATATTAATTAATAATTTGGTAAAAGCAATAACAAGAATTTTTTTTATGACAGAGAAGAAATGGCATGAAACAATTTTTGGGGACTAAGAAGTTACTCAAATGTGAATAGAGCTGTCAAGGATCATAATATAGGAGAAAATCTGGGTGGATTCTCTGTGTTGATAGTTGCTCTAGAAGAGGATACACAGGTTTTTGTACAGGAACTTTTCTATATGGGGAACAAGTTGCAGAAAGAAGTGATCAGTTATCACAGTGAGGGGAGAATGGCATGAGAGTCTTGCAAGGATGTGGGCTGGAGCCTCTTCTTTCTGAATTACAAATAATCTAGAAAAACGGGTGGCAAAGTTGCAGATGATTCAAAATCATTCATGGAAGTAGGTGTCTACAAAGGCTTACAAAAGGGTCTCACAGTATTGAATGACTAAGAATAATATAGGAAATTCAATATCCATAAGTATCAAATAATGCACATAGGGGAAAATGATTGTAAATAATACATACATAGTGAGATGCTCTAATTCAGCTATTACTACTCAGCAAAGAGATCTTCACTTACTGTGGGTATGAAAATGTAAGCTTAAAAGTCAGACACAATAAAAAGTCCCTAAGATATTGTTAGAAATTATTGGGAAAGGAATGATTTTCTGACATGGCAATTAAATTGTAGAGCTCCTGTCTAAAGGATATCATAGGTACATGGGTGTAAAAATAGAGCTGTTTAAATGGAAAGATGTGGCTGGCATGTCCAGACCACAAAGTACGTAAGACTGAACAAAATATGAGTATATTTCAGGGAGCGTTGTGCTGCGCATGCTCTGGTATTGTCATATCTGTTATTAAAAATCATGTACTGGATAGAATAGAACTGACCCAGTGGCCTGACCCAGTATGAGATGTACAGGGTCCAGTATATCTCAGAAACTTTCCAGGCTTTCACTATCTCTAGTTAATGTCAGTTTGTGCCTGTCTGGTAGAGACAAGTGTCTAGTGCTAACAGGAGATTTCTGTGTTTGAGAAACATCTGTAAGAAACAACACTGCCTTTATGTGCCACATAGTATCACTTGTTGAGAATTAATAAGAGGATTTACGAAGAGAATGAGATTCAATGTGTTACTGGCCTCGTTTAAGGGGGCTAGAAGAAGGTTAGAAAACCTCAGAAATTTCAGAAAGCAGACTTTTTTTCTCTCTTTTAATACATTTCTGAATTCTGTAAGGCAGTAAGTTCTGTTGTAAGTTATGTCTTACCTATCTCTGGTAATAGATACAAACATTTCTCTTTATGGTCTCTCTTAATGATGGACATTCTTCTTTGCAGACAAATGTTTTGCTCAGTTCTGCTTTTAGAGACATTATAAATCTTACCTCATGCTTGGTGGTAAAACGGTTTGCAGCAGGAATGCAAAAACAATGGTTCCAGAAAAGATTATGCCTCAAGAAATTAAACTAACATAGTACTGAAGCCTTCTGTAGCAATAATTTTGCTGTGTCCCAATATCTGGGGTCTTTTTGCCATATTATTTCCCACATCTGGGCCTTGGCAGGTGGAGAGGTGCACTTAACTTCCTTCAGCTCCATGCCATTACACTGTATTTGTTTTCACAGATGTAACTGTAAAAACTTTACTTGAATGGGAGCTGTGAGAGTTTGGGAAAACCCACCTGGAAAACCAGCTTGTTTTTTAATACATTTTGTTCAGAATAGCTCACCAAACTTGTAGGCTTAGGGAGAGCTTTAATAAAACCATTGAAGAGTTTTAAAGTAGGGAGAGAAGAAAAGGACATGAAGCAGAAGTACAAAATCATAGTGAAAAGACTAGATGGCAAACAGCGGGGAGTCAGAAGAGGATAGTGCTAGTCATCACTAAATATGTAGGCAAAATGTATAAAGAATGTGTATAAAGAATGGAACAACCAAAAGGTTGAGCAAGAATTTGTCTGACCCCTTTGACCTGGAAAGGACAACACCTGCTGCCCTCCTGCCAACGTGATGAGGCTGTGGGAAATAGGCTGGACTCTGAAAAATTACAGTCTAGGACTAGGTGTTCAATGAGACTCACAGATTCAACATCAATATTTTGCCTGCTGATGAAAAATGAAGAGTGTCTCTTTTTAGCTGATAGCTGTGAGACACTGTGGCTTTGCAGGAGCAGCACAGATAACCCAGGCCAAAGATAGGCTTTCAAAGTACCCATGGAATTCTTCTCATGTGGAACAAGATGGTACAGATGTGTTGTAGAAATGAAGGGTCTGAAAAAGGGCACGGAGAGTTGTTCCTGACAATGATTCACTACAAAGAAAAGGCAAAGTTTCAAAATCCAGAATGAGTCTAATGAATTTAACAGCTTTCCTATGGGGGCAGGAGCACCTCTGTATACTGTCTGTAGAGAGTTGCTAAGTTCAGCATGATTGGTCAGAAATATTGGAAAAAACATCTGTGATAAGGTCATGTGTTGAGGAGTGAAGAATTTCTCCCAGTAGTTTCATTTGGAAAAGCAATATTCACAGCACCCTGAACCTCCCAATATTATTTTCATCTTCACAAATCCTCATGTTTCCCAAGTGGAGCAAGGACTAGGGTTTCAAAACTGAGCTGAATGCCAAACAATAATGAATGGAAGGGAAGATTTTCAAGCAACTTATGAATTTCTGAAGATTGAAAAACAGGAACACTAATGTTTCCCATCTTCTTTGGAAAATCAGGTACCTTCTAGAAGGAAATCTACAAAATGAAAATAAAACAAAAAATGTGTTTTAATTTGTGGACAGTGTGACTATTCAGACAATTGCCGGTAACAAAAGTGGGAAACCCAAAGCCTCAGTAACTTTAGCCTTTGAGGGAAGAACAAATTAAACTTTTACTATTTGCAATACAAAATTAGCCAAACACAGGCATGATACACACTTACAGAAAGGCATAAACGTCCTAAAGAACTTAATGTTGGTGAAGGTAGGAAAAAGAATATTCAAAATATAAGATTTTTCCCATCTGAAATGTACAGAAATGATCATTTCAAGGATTTGTTGGTGTTTTGTAATACATGAAGTGTTTCATACTGTCCTTTGAGTAGATTATTCTTAGCTGGATAATTTCTTAAAGGTTTGGAAACAGAAAACAGGTTTGAAAACTCAAATTTCCACCCGTGATTTAAGTAAGTGTTGCAGGAGTAGCTTGGTTCTATACCTGACCACAGTAAGCAAAAACAAAAACCAAAGAAGCTGTATTTAGAGGACAAGTCCTGATGCAGTAAAAATGGATGTCACTCCTCAGACATTAGTTTTGCTAAAGCAGTTTGAATGTAGAAATCTGGGAAGATTTTCTGTCTATCAAGTAACTAACATTAATTTATTTTTCTCCCAAACCTATTTCTCCAAAGCATCAATATGTATTTTCTGCAAAAGGGTACATAAACTAAACCATGAGGACACATCATCTTATTCATTAATTTGCAGCCTCTGATGTTCTGATCTGCCCTAGAATTTTTGTTTTTGTTGGAGTCCCTTTCAGGNGCTCTAGCCTTGTCTGTAGTATGGAACTTAGAGCATCTGTTATTGGAGGTGGTTCCTTTTTTTGGCTATATCTTGCTCCATATCAGGATGCAAAACTTCATATCAGCATGTGAACACCACATCCTTTCAAAAGAAAAGCATCAACAGTAGACAAGAACAAGAAGAGCTTGAGGCATGTCCATAGCGCAGCTCAGTATCACTTGTACTGTGTATATGTATGTGGTGCTCACAGAAGACTTACAATAGACCAAGTGAATTTATTACTGGTCTCCTGGAAGTTGTCAGGAGAAAATCTACTTGAATGTATGAATGTTACTCAGATAATGTGTAATGGCAGGGAAATAAATATAAGGAGTTTCTTAGTGCAACTTGAATCATCTTATTCTTCAGTTTTATAAACCAAAGACGGGATGTGGAGCAAATTGGTCTTTAGCATCATGGCTGGGGTTTTTTCATCATTACAATGAAGAATAATTCCACTGCAGTCAATTGAATCCCATATAAGAAAAATTTGGGTGTGTTAACAGAATCTATCCCATTCACTTCATAATCTACATTTTCAGTGAAACAATTTGGTAGAATCAAGTATAAAGGGGGTCTTGTAGCTATTCTGGAGTACCCACCAAATTTAATCCATGTGCTACTTAAAACTTCTTACTGGGCATTAAGGAATATATTTTGCAACAAAACGTTTATGATAGAAATGCATCACTAGCAAACAAATCTGCTTTATTTTATCACTAAATGCAATATGATATAATGCAATTTTTACTAGTAGCAACTGTCCTTCTGCAACCATTAAGGGCATAAAATTATTTGGTATTCTCCTTAGAGAATGATTCACCCATCAGAGGCATTTCCTTTAACCTAATTTATCTGTTGCTGTCAAAAATACGTGTTTTTAAAACTTTATTTCTAGAGAGTCATTAAGTGATTAAAACTAAATGAGGGGAAAGCAGACAGTTGGTAGCACAACATAAATCATAATCGAAAACATCCTGGTAGTATAACACCGCCAGACATTTTGAATGGTTTGCGAGGCTCTGAAGAGTTTCATGGTAGTATGGCTTTTTAACATCCTGCTCAGTAGTTAAAAGGTATTCAGCCTGATCTGCCTTTGTTGATAGCTGATATTATTTGACATTTTAACAAGGTTCTGTATTTGCAGAAGCATCTTATGGCACCACTTTCAACATCAGAGTCTATCACAAAAAACATTTTAACTGTTTTGCAAACAAACTTTCTTCCAGTTAATAATTAAACAGAGGAACAGCTTGCAGTATATGCTTGGAACTAATTTTACTATATATAGTTGGAAATGACAAGAGCACATGAAGATGTGACTGAAGCCTGGTAGCATTTAAATACTCAGTACTTCCTCTGTTACCTTGACTAGTGTAAAGTTGGTTCCCAAGGTAAAAACTAAGTGGTCTGCTGGCATATGGTATAACCTCCATTTGAGCGCTAAAAGCTGGATACTGTTTTTGTGAAACAGATGTTGTTGAGTGCAGCAATGCACAACTGACTCTATCTAACAGCTGGGAATCCTTCGTGACCCATATAGCTAGAAATAAACAAGGTCCTATGCTTGGCAAAAGTGTAAGGAAGCAAATTTTCATTTGTTAAGGGCTTATCAAAATGAAGAATAAATGTTTTTAGCCATAAACTGATTTTATTCACAAGAGTAATCTTTCCAGCAGCTTATGTGATGGCCTCATAATATTACAGGCACCCTTTGCCAGATGAAGGCTGCAGTTGCACTGACATATAGTGCAGATGGAAAATAAACATCTGCCTCAATCAAGAGAGAAGACCAAAGACAAGGTTGACGAATATTATCTGGCATGACTATCTTTGCAGGAAAGCATATAAATGCTACAGGACCAAAACCACTGGCATCGTCTGGTGTTGTCCTTATGTGGTTACTGACCATGAAGAGAGATGATTAGTATGCACTCTCCAAGGAGGAGTAGTGCAGATGCTCAGGATGATATGATTCCAACTCACTAGTATGTGTTTTGCTATAGCTGTACTATGCTAGCAAGAGAACAGTTTGAAATATTTTTGTTCTCAGGATTTCAATGACATTTTTTATGCTCAAATATACTTTTTTTATGGGGTGTCTGAAAGAGAAGCTTTAGCAGCAGTTATTTTTTTAAGCATAATTAAAAGATTGACACAACTATAATTTTCAGCAATTTTTTTTCTACAATCACTTCAGGAAAAAAAATATTTCTGTCCTGACAACAAACCATTCAACTGATTCCCAATTTACCTCTGGGAGAGAGAGTACTATAAATTTAAAGTGACTCTACATACATATTCATATGCATAAACCTACTCTGAGGTGGTATGGAATTCCTCTGATTGTCCAGTTCTTCTGAATTACACAATACAGGATGGATGCAGCTTCACAGGTTTTGTTTTTCTAGGAGGCTTTCTTTGTCAGTTTAACATAGTAATCTTACCAGTTTCTGGTCATTTTGATGGTGTCTGATTTCATACCTAATTTTTGACATTTGCTCCGGAATAGGGTTACCCAGGAGGAGCACATGAAAGATTTTTCAGTCTTAGTGAGTGGTTTTGACCTCATAAGAACTACATGCATGATGTGTATTAGCTAAATAAAAAGTTTGGTGTGAGGATGCAAGTGTAAATTTGAAAACTGGAGATTTCAAATCTAAACAAATCCTGGAGAACTATAGGAATGTGCCTAGCAGAGTGAAAAAAAAAAAAAAAAAGACACACTTTTCTAGGCTGAAGTTGTATTGACAAAATTTTATATGTATGTAAGTCCAAAAAATCACAACTCATAATAGCTTTTCTTTCACACAGACATAATTTTGGGGTTATGTACACACGATTACATCAGTGTGGCCATTCCTGTTAATCCCTGACGTTGCATTTGAGTTCAGGTTTGGATTTCTTGAGTGCTTCAGGAGCCAGCTGAGGCTGTTGAAGATTCTAATATTGACTATTCATGAAACAAGCAAAAGGAATTGGAATAGACACCAAATAAAACCTGAGGATGAGACAACAACATCATCTCCTTTTATCTACATGAATATTTCCATTAGAAGGAGCTTGCTTAGGAATGCCCCAAACTACCTGCTCTGTTTTCACCTGAATAATATGAGAGAGCTCCTCAAAGCAAGTCAGAGCTACAGGCTCTGGACAGACTTTTAGAATTAGTTTTGCTCTTTCTTAGTGATAGCACAAACCTCATGATATTAAGGTTTGTGCTCCAGATCTTGGAACCACAGAAGAATCTCAGTTTTAAGAAACAATAATTTTCTTTTAGATACTTACTAAAAGCGAAGCTCTAAAAACAAAAGGAAAACAACGAAAAAAAAAAGGGAAAAGGAACCATCACATGCAATCTCCTGTATTTATGACAATCTCCTGGTTGTCACATCTGTTTTCTTATTCTTTTCTAACTCACAAATAAGACTCCCCTTTGAGGAATGTTCCAGAACTTGGAATTTGACTTGTAAAATATAATGGGTGTACCAAGCTGTACTCAAAATGACATTTCCCTACCATGTGCCATATGAGATATATTAAAAATAAAAAAAAAGACTGAAAAAAAAAAAAAAAAAAAAAAAAAAAAACACACCAGGATTTAGCATTCTGCTAATTCTGATCAGATCATGGCAAGAGTTTTGCCACTGCACTTAAATACAAGGGCTGCATAGCGTGGAGGAACCCCCAGAATCTGTGACCCTTTGGCCTCAGGAACCCAAATTTCCTGAACAATTCTGCCCTGGGCTCTGGGCAAACAGTCTGAGCTTTGGAGCTGCAAAAAGCCAAAGGGTTCACCAGTGTTTTTGCCAAGACACTGCACACAATTGGCTTCCAAAGAAAANCCATGTGCCATATGAGATATATCAAATTGAAGAGTGCAGTTACAAAAGAGGCAACTACAAAACAGATAACAACAACAACACTTCCTGCACCCCATCTCCCCTGGATGGAAACCCTAAAGTGTTTCCAGTTTTTGAGGGTTTTTTACCAGAAATTCTCAAAAGTCAACCACTGTGATAAGAAAAATGTTAAAATTGGAAAACCCTCAGTTTCAGTTTGAGATATTAAAGAGGATCCGGCCATTTTTCCCAGTTTTTGGTTTTGTTTTGGTTTTTTTTTAAAAGGTTGCCTCCCATCTCTTGCCTGCTATTCAAACAGCAGTATGTTTCCTTTAGGCAGTTTTCTTCCCTTATGTGCTGTTTTTATTTCATAAACTAGTCCTCAGACTTGTTTTTCCAACTGTAGCCCCAGCAGACATCCTCTCTAATGCTCTAGTCTTAAAAAATTAATTTGAAGTAATAGACTAAAACAAGCTTGTTAAGGATGGTGCTAGCCAAACCAATCACTAAAAGCTCCAGTTTTCAGAAACGTATACATGTCTGTATGTGTATATGGCACAGGGACAATAGGAAAGTGACTCTCTCTGAATGTGTGTGGAGGTTCGCAGGCTATGGCAGACTCCAAAATGGATAACAATATCATAACAGTACCCTGAATATCACCCAAAATGTCTGCTCCACAAACTTTCTTTTTTGATGACAAACATTTACAACAATAAAAGTGAATTCTCAGTGCTTGTACATGAGACAAAGGGAAACTTATATCATCAAGTAAAGTAAATTAAAAGCTGGGGGCTATGTGCTTCTTCCAGCGACATCATCAGTGAGATCAGAACAGCTCTGGTGACTTCTCTAGATATGAATAAGGAATGACCTTCTAGGTCAAAATCCAAAATATCCCTAAACTTGTTCAAGCACCAAGAGCCATAGAATGATCTCTAGACTTCTTCTGTCACATTGCCATTTGGCAGTTTCTTGATGCACTTAGAGCACTAATCACAATATTTGCTTCTTAGCTGTTTTCAAATTTCTTTGTGCTATGTTGGATTTCAATAGTTTTATCATATCAGTTACAGAATAGGGTGTTTTTCTGATACATAGTCTGAGAATTGGCAGACTGAAATGGCACAGCCAATCTCCTATATTCATCAGTAAAAATATCACTCGGCAAGTGGTATCAAGATGTGATCTTTCCTACTTACCCAGGCAAAAGGTTAATCGGCTTGAATCTACAATCCTGGGCTACAGGATTCAATCTTTCGTACAGTTAGTGTAGCAGGAGAGGACTTAAAATGTTTCAAATATTTTTTTCAGTTATGTGTTACTTTCTGATTTTTTTTTTAAGTAGCTCTATCACAGCTTGAAATATGATAAGAGATTTCACTACAGTTTTGCCCTGTCCTGGTGTTTTCTAAATAATTTTATTATTTCAAAATTTTTGGTTGGTTGATTTGGGATTTTGGTTTGCTTTTTGTTGTTGTTTTGGTCCTCTACATTCCATAGGCTTTTTGTTTGATACTAAATAGCAGCACTAAAATAACATGATGAGATGCTAATAGAGTGAGATGATGGATTTTTGTCATGCCTAAAATGTTAGTCATTTGTTTGTCCTAGTATTTCTGTATAGAATACCAGTCTGTTTAATGATAGTGAATTTCTTGTGATAAACCTTCAGTCAGAAACCTATATGTTTCATGCCTTCCACAGCAATGTCTGTGTTTCCGATTAAGAAACAGGCATTCAAAATTATCTATAGCTATTCTGTAACATTAGAAACCTTATTCTATCTGGGCCTGAACGTGAATTATGAATATATTTTAAACCATCCTGTATGTTTACATTTATTTCATACTTTTTATATTTTTAATATTTCCAAGCAATCTGAAGGCTGGTTTCATTTTGCTCAATGCTACTCTAACTTATTCCTTAATTTTAGACTAAAATAGTCATTTAGGCCCCTATATATTCAGTGGAAAGATAAATGCTTCCAAGCGACACTGCACCTTCCTAAAAACTATTTTTCAGATGAGAGGAAGTGCTGTGTTCAGGTTCTGGCTGTGTTCTGGCTTGGACTGGAAAATTAATGTTTAGGAAGCTTGAGTTAACACAGACAGATAAGTATACAGCTCAGCACAGCATACCACAAAGAATCATACGTGGAAGATGCTGTCCTGTTTCCTTATATCCTCTTGCTTTGGTAAGGTGGCAAGTATTGAGTTTGTCTTTACATTTAAACATAGAAAGGTGTTTCAAATATGTTTGCATATACATATGCACAATATATGTAAAATGAAAAAAAAAAAAAAC
>VYZS01014915.1:48545-62166 GCA_013400695.1 Neodrepanis coruscans | reverse complement strand
ATGAACTTTTATAAAGAAAAAAATCCACCTCCAAGAGGTGAGATAAACACTCAAGTTAACTGAAATTTTGGGAGAAATAATAAAATAATTTTTGGGGTGTAAATTCAAAAATGCCTGTTTCTAAAGCCACTTTTTCCACCCAAGGAGATTCCATACTTTTAGTAGCCTTCAATTCTTCCAAGCCCCAATGCACACACAGTTGTTCTCAACTGTACTCTTGTGTTTGAAAAAAAGAAATTGGGAGTAATGCATAACCCTTGCCTTCCTGAAGACTCAAATGGGACAGAGGCAATGAAAGCACCCCTAATTCTCTAGCCCTCAAAGCATGAAAAGGGACTTGCATCTTTTTATTCTTTAAATCAAAGAGGACTCAAATCAAAGTGGTCACTCCTGCTTCAGCCTACAGGTCTGACCTTCCTCAGAGATAAGGAGCAATTTGTCACGTCTCCTGCACAGTGTGAGGTGCTCTGAGAACACAAAGCACCGGCCAATGAAGGCTGAAGCTGTATTCCACACAGCTTCACACTGCCAGTTCCCCCTCCCTTAGTTACATCAATGTGTTTGTGCTAGGTTTTGGCACTGGAGGCTGACCAAATGCCAGCCAAGCTACTCTGCACACCTCAGCCATGGACTGCCCCTTTACAGCCATCACAAGTTCTTCAAGGAGGAAAGGCTATGGCTGTGGCCGCACAGTTCCAGCAGGGTAGGGTAGGGCTGGAAGGCATGATGAGAACCACAAAAGCTAACTGCCACAAAGATAATGCCTGTGAAAAAGCCACCAGGCTCTGATGAGAGAAGGCAAATGGTAGTGAGGGTGACATCTGAAAGCTGCCCACAGGAAAACACTATGAAGCTCCATTGAAGATACAGCGAATGAGAGATCTGTATTCCTCTCTTCAGATCTTACTCTGTGAAACACACACTCCATTCCTGTCTTTCCTCACTAATTATCCTTCCCTCCTTTGCCCACCTTCCCTTTTTTCCCCCTTGTTTTACCTTCTATCATCAAGCTCTCTTCTGGGAACTTCTGTTTAATTTTTCCACTGCTGAGTAGCAGTCAGAAGCTAAGCAGATAAAATTTTTGCCCTACTATAGTATCTACCAGAGTCTTTTACCAGAGCTAAATGTAGCCTTGCAGACACAATAGGATGCAGTGGCATGGCATACGGAGAGATCTGATTTTTATTGCTATAAGAATACAGACAGTGCAGTTATGTGGTGATTATTATATAACCTATACCTCTATAATGGACAAACAGGAGTCAAACTCGCATACTTTAGTAATAAAGGGTTTACAAATGGAACTCTTCTATTAATGTAAATAGTCTTTCCTATTTTATTAAGATCCATCTACTACACGGTGCACTAAGCTAACAAGTAATCTTCAGTTACCACCTCATGTGTCTACACTGCATAGTACTATTCCTCCTAGATAAGTATCTTGGGAGAAGCAGGAAAACAATTAAAACTAGAAGGTAATAAATGATGAAGAAGCCTATGAACAGCATGCTGGCCCTCTTCCCAGTCTTCATTCATGCATCAAAAAATCCCATAGCACTGAGTCTTTGAGAGGGCAGCTGGGCAGTAGGGATGTCCACAGTAATATAAATGGGAATTAGATATGATCAAATGTGCTCATTGCATTTTCAACAGCACATGTAATCTTCTCCCCCCTTCCCTCCAGTTCCCCCACCTCTCACCCTGCTACCAGAATAGATGACTAATGATCCTGTAACCAAGCAACAGAGCAATTGAAGAGTTTCAAAGTTCCGGTACATGATAATTTAGCTATGATCATTTGGGTGATCGGGCTATGACTGGAGACACCATCCCTGAGTTAAATATCTTTTCTCTCTCCAAATAGTTTTACTCTGGCAGGGGTTTGCAAGGATTGGCCGAGGTACAATTTTGTCCTCAGAGCTTGGCAGCTCTGTTCATTACTTCTGCTGCTCCCTGACACACACAAGAGGATGACGACCACAAAGGAAATTAAGATGCATCTACTTGTCAGTCTGCAGGTGACTACCTGCATAAGAGCAATGGAGGCAGCCCAGTTAATATAGCCTTGGTGGCACTCCATCAGTGATATCCCAATGAGATTTCATCCCCAGATAGTGAGTGCTCTTATAGAGCCCGTCAGTAGGTACACTTAGCACAGTCTAGTCCACCATCATTATTCTAATTTTTGCATAATGTACCAACAGTATTCATAAGAATTAAGTCACTGAAAACATTTTAAAATATCTAAATCTTTTTCATGGGTCTATTCTAACTGCTGTAGACCTTTCCACTGGGGAATGTATTGTGAGATAATTGATTTTGATACCACCACGTGTGCCCTTGCTTTAGACTCAACACATATAACTCATGTGGGTCAATTATCTCATAGTACAGTCCCCAGTGGCAAAGCCTATGGCTTAAAAAGATCCTACACTAGAAAACGTATACCATTATCACTGGCTGGCATTTGTTTCCAAAGAAAAACATAGTAGTAAAATTGTTTATTGCTGACCCACATATACATGTGGATATGTATATGTGTATGAAATATATATTGACCATAAAAGGAATATGTTGAATGTATATCTATTTTTAAGGGTGTGTCTGTAACTCTCACCACTACAGCATCTTTGATGTAGATGTAGAAAAATGTACAGTAATGATTTTTAACTCTTGCTTGCAAAGAGAATGTCTCTAGTAAGGACATTCAGTTCTACCCATTTGAATAAACAAGGCAAATGTTTTGTTTAAAAGAAATACAGGCAAGAATTTAATTGTTTTTAAACTCTGAGGTGTATTAAGCCTTCTCAAACTGTAGACAATCCTGAAAATACTGAATCAGCATTCACATATCATCACATATCATAACTGCTAACTAGCCACCACAGAAAAAAAAACTATTAGTAATAAAGCTTAACTCTATTAGGTTGACCCAAGATTAAGTTTTCTGCCCGATCACTGAACGAGGGTGGTCAGACATGCATCTGTACATCTCCATTTAGCCACAGGGGCCCAAAAGAATGTGCCAGTATTCTAAAGAAAACTAGTCATAGGTAACTAAAACCCCCACAAAAGACTTGGCAAGCCACCCTAAGATCACACTGCCAAATTCCAAAGGGGTGAGTGCTTTCCAATCCTCAGCAAGTATTCAGGTTAGACTCTTCTGTAAGGTAGAGTTTAAATAAGTATAAGGTAGAGAAAATAGGTGCAAACAGTGGCATATTTACCACTTTGGGAATCTAGGCTAAGCAGTAGGAGGTAGCTTCCAGGTAAGGGGATATAGCAGAAAAATCAGTCAGCTAGAAAACATAACCTTCCCTTCCTTCTGCCCAGCTTCTTGGTGCCTCTCCATAAATACATTCAGGTTCCAATCTCAGATTTTAAGTTTCATTTAATTTCTGACCCCAGGTGAATGTTGAGAGTACTCACACCTTACCACTCACAACTCCATTTCTTTTTTACCACCTTAAACCCACACAATATAGCCTCAGCCACCTGAAGCCTGAAGTGAGTGTCAGTCCCAGTGAGAGATTTGCCAGAGGGACTGAGGTTTGCTTTAAAGTGAAGAGAGTGAAAGAAATCAGGAAAACTGTCTTGGGAATGTGTAACACTGGGACACTTTAAAGCTAAATGAGACCTATGTTTCTTTTCAAAGTCAGGCTGAAAATCAAAGAGTTTAAAGTAAGAAAACACACACTTTGGGAAATTAAGAGGTTAGTGCAGCTGGAGTTTTTCATCAGTGTTGCTCAGTATAAGTTTATCAGCCACTTTTAAGTAGAGAAAAGAATGCTTACCAGAGATAATCTCCAGCATGAAAACTTCAAACCTGGAACTATTAGCAACCTCTTAAGTGTGAATAAATTCACCCACTTCATAATGTTAGAATTACTGTGGCCATGAATAGTACAGATACGGTGCAGGGATTTGGGGAGTAACCCTTGTCACTACACTGCTTTCTCTGAACTTACATCTCATTGTATTGGCCAGTAACTTACAAAACTACAAAGAATTAAAAAACTATTAAAAAAAAACCCAAACAAAAAAACCCCCACCACTACAAAACCAAGATAAGCCCCTCCCCACTCAGATCTTCTAAAGTGGGAGTGAAGAAGGCCAGGCACCTGTAAAGTCTGACTAGCTCAATAACACTAGTATTAAAACAAGAGTGGCAAAAAGAATGATCAGAGTGTTCAAGAGCAGAGAACAGAGTATCAATCACAGCACAACTGCCAAAATGCTGCCCATTCTCCTCCTTTCTGAGACACTAACTCTGAACAATTTGCTATTGCAAAGGAGCAGACTTAATGGAACAACATGGCCAGAACAGTTGCAGCAGCAGGACACCCATCAGACCACATGACATGGCATAAGGCACCAGTGCTGGGCACTGTGTGGGCTCCCTCCCAGAGGGACCTCCTCGCAGGGTGTTGATCCACTCCCCTGCTCTCCAGTGAGATGGCAGTCCTAGAGCAGCCACGGCAGAACCACAGATCCACTCACTCTTGCCCTCCCTCCACCTTTTTCCTCTGGGTCAAATTCTGGGGAGGCAGCTTGGGTGCTCCAGCACTAAACTGGCATTAGAAATGATGGTGTGAGCTGAAGCAGGAGAGGAATAGAGGATGCTCCACTACCCACTTGTGCTGTTGGGAGAGCCTCCATAGATGCTGACTCTGCCCCCCAAAACAGCTTGCTGACAGTCAGAAAGACCAATCCCCAAATGAACTGGCCCTTGGCAGGAGCCAAGGTGAAAAACTCAAGCCCAGAGAGCCTAGCACAAGTCGCTGGGAAGTTTTCATACCTCAACTCTTGACCCAATCCAACTCTTCGCCCTCTTAAGTGTCGACATAACTGACCATCATGTTCTGTTTTTACTAATATGGTGCCTGCATGATTTACAAACTTCTCAGTCTCCATGCATGCTGCATGTGGAACACTGGAGGCCCATCAATTCAATGTGAGGTGAATTCTCACACTGAAGCGGTGCTTTGCGCTGGGCTATTGTCCACAAACCATTATTTGTCAAAAAATAAACAAAATGAGAACATTGGAAATACTTTTACATGATACTTTCCTGATTCCTGAAAATGTGAGATAATGAATAAAAATGTTCATTACAGAATTATTCACTTTTCTCCATGATTCACGTCCCAGTAATTACCGTGACCAGCCTAATAAAAACTGCTACAAAACGAAGGTCAACTAGCAGTTAGAAGTGTTCATTTTCATTTCAATGTATTCATCTCTGGCTCCTAATGGCCTCATTTTCTCCTATGCTCTTTAATAAATACCACTGAATTACAGGTTAAATAGCTAAATTAAATTATTGCAATTACAGCGTGCGGAGCACTGAAACTGGTTTACCTTTCCCAGTTCAATTAGAGGGGAAGTTTCAACAGCCTGAGACTCCTGATTGCTGTCAATATTCTGAATCACTAGGAATCCTCAGTAAAGGCCAGGTTATTTGGTTACAGACTGGTTAATTTCTACACCCCTCTTCCCTCCTGTATAAAGTGGAATGATTTGAGTGCTCTCAGCTGAAACAAAATGGGGTAATCAAAGTATTTTTGGGGAAAGCAACTGCAATACATAATTGATTCTTTTTGACTGAAGAGAAGGAAATCTTGAAGTGGCTCAGGCTGAAGGAGAGTATATGAAACGACAACCTTCCTCCTTTAAAGCAGAGGTAAGTACATTTTAATAAATATGAATGCTTAACCTGCCATGGGCCCGCAATTATTTTGCATGTACAAATTAAAGATATTCTTCATTATTTAAATATATTCCAGCATTTGTTGATGTTGCGCCTTCCACAGGCTTAATTATTTAACATCTCTTTATAAGAATGAATATCTTAATAATAAGGAGTGTTGGAAGATAAATTTAAAAAATAAAAAAAGGTTTCTTTCGAAAAGATCCAAGAGCATGCAGCGATATTTGTTGTGGAAGAGCTCCCCCTTACTTCTTCACTCGCATCTTTGCAATAAGCACCAAAAAAAGCTATCAAGGATGGGGGATTCTTTCCTGCAATGATAACAGAACATGAAACAGGCAAACACATATACAGTTAGAACAAGAAACTGAAATATTTTGACTGCTCAGTGCTATTGCTATTTCTAGCATCAAGGGATGAGGGAATCTGTCCGTCTTTCATCAAAACCCACATGTTCAAAGCCACATGTTCTGTACTGCACTTAAACAGAGAAATTATATTGTCA
Source organism: Neodrepanis coruscans (assembly GCA_013400695.1). Lineage (NCBI taxonomy): Eukaryota > Metazoa > Chordata > Aves > Passeriformes > Philepittidae > Neodrepanis > Neodrepanis coruscans. The sequence continues at coordinate 55,951 of VYZS01014915.1, read as the reverse complement.
CTGTCAGAAAAAGTGAGGGGGACTGTGCAGGTAAAATATTCTTTAGACTTGGATTATTCCTTCTTAGGATACCTATGGGAAGTAGCAAGAAAAGGAGTTACTTTTGCCGAGCTGAGGACCCACATTAAAACATCTCTACAGCCAAAGTAAAAATATATAAACTCATTAAGGTAATTGGAAGCATACACAAAGTCCTGTTATTTTATTATCTCATCTTTAATATGTTTTGCCACTGCAATAATTGAATTCCTGGCAATCAGCTGGATGTAAGCAAGAACAGAATATGGCTAACACAGTGAAATGGAGTTGGGAATTAATATAAATGTTAAAGAAGGGGACACTGATAGGGGCACAGCTGTGAATTGAAAACACTACTGAGTCTTTGCACATGCCACATCAAGACTGTGGAACATTAATATGATTTTGCCTGCTAGATTTTGGGTTGAATTTTTTTGCCACAATATTATAGTGGTATGTGTTCTCAGTAGTTTGAGCAGAACTGTATCCCTATCATAATTTCTACAAAATATAAGCCACACGTCTCATGAATTTGGGTAAAGAAATAGATTTCACATGTGAATTACCAAGAAAAGATCAAATCAGCAGTGAGGTAACCTACAGCATGGAGCAGATCCTCAATGCATTTAATAGCAAGGCAAGAGATAATTAGCGGCAGCACCCAGGGTCCTGAAGGAGAGGAAAGTACTATATAGCACTTTGGGTCACTCAGCAAAGAAAGCCAGAAACACAAGTAGAGAGAAAGAATTACCAGGATCACTAAAAAGTAAAGAGTACCAAAGGGCTCAGTGCACATGTAAGTAGAGGAAGATGATGAGGAGTTCTAAAGGTGTGAATTTCTCAGATTCAACCCTCTAAGCAAATTTGAAATGTCTAATTCTCCACCCACCCTTCCTCAACCTGAGAGCAGGGTTCAATTCACATACAACCTTGTGAACTGAACCCTGCAGGGCTTGAAGAGTTCTAGACAAAACTGTAGCAATGGAAATGAAACGAGTGTTTTGTGATAGCTGACAAATTAGGTTACATCTCTCCAACTGTGAAGTGCATCCACTCTACAAGGTATGTTTCCTCCACTTTCCTCACAAATCTAAGAGGGCATCTGGTTAGCTCAAGGCTGAGTGACCCATGTCTGGACTTTCATATTCTATTTGTAATCTAGCTAGGATACTCAGGACATGAAATAGACAATTGGTAGGCTTTTCTTATGTCTATCACATTTAAAAAGCTCTTTGACAATAAGAGTACCAGCCAAGCAATGTTGTCAAAGTGTAAAGCCCAATTCTTTTCACAGAACACCACAGACTTTATCTTACGGATCTGGCATGGTTAAAGTCAAAGCAAATTTGAAGACCATGAGTTAGAGCTGCTCAGAACACTTTTACCAAAGATTTTTGACAGTTAATATGACCTGTGTTAAGAGCTGAGTTTCAGTGAAGTTTCATTGAAGAACTGTGCAAGGGAGACAAAGTGGTCAGGAACCTTCCTTAGTAATCCTGAGACCCATGTTCAGCTCTTTTAGTTGTACTGCAAATGATCTGGGAGAAAAATGTTGAAATAGCATTGACCCACAAGTCATAAGATATCATGTGTTTACCTAATAAACTGAAAAAAAAAAAGTTTAATTTCTCAAAAACCTTTATGTTTGGGTTTCATTCCAGTATGAAAAAAAACCCCACAACTTGAGACTTTAAAACCTGATGCAAAGTGAACACTTGCTATTCTCAATTCTTAGGATGCAAATCCTTATAAGAAACCTGACAGAAGTAATTGTGAAATTTGTGGTGAGTTTAACAGACCACTCTTTCACATCTAGATCAAGTGGGTTCTTTTCAGAACACTAGTACCAGCACCTGAAAAAGTGAAAGAAAAATTTTTCTAGGCAACTTCAAGCTTTTATGTCAATATGAAATTCAAGTTTCCTCAGCTAGAAGCCAAATGGGANACTCTACAAGGTATGTTTCCTCCACTTTCCTCACAAATCTAAGAGGGCATCTGGTTAGCTCAAGGCTGAGTGACCCATGTCTGGACTTTCATATTCTATTTGTAATCTAGCTAGGATACTCAGGACATGAAATAGACAATTGGTAGGCTTTTCTTATGTCTATCACATTTAAAAAGCTCTTTGACAATAAGAGTACCAGCCAAGCAATGTTGTCAAAGTGTAAAGCCCAATTCTTTTCACAGAACACCACAGACTTTATCTTACGGATCTGGCATGGTTAAAGTCAAAGCAAATTTGAAGACCATGAGTTAGAGCTGCTCAGAACACTTTTACCAAAGATTTTTGACAGTTAATATGACCTGTGTTAAGAGCTGAGTTTCAGTGAAGTTTCATTGAAGAACTGTGCAAGGGAGACAAAGTGGTCAGGAACCTTCCTTAGTAATCCTGAGACCCATGTTCAGCTCTTTTAGTTGTACTGCAAATGATCTGGGAGAAAAATGTTGAAATAGCATTGACCCACAAGTCATAAGATATCATGTGTTTACCTAATAAACTGAAAAAAAAAAAGTTTAATTTCTCAAAAACCTTTATGTTTGGGTTTCATTCCAGTATGAAAAAAAACCCCACAACTTGAGACTTTAAAACCTGATGCAAAGTGAACACTTGCTATTCTCAATTCTTAGGATGCAAATCCTTATAAGAAACCTGACAGAAGTAATTGTGAAATTTGTGGTGAGTTTAACAGACCACTCTTTCACATCTAGATCAAGTGGGTTCTTTTCAGAACACTAGTACCAGCACCTGAAAAAGTGAAAGAAAAATTTTTCTAGGCAACTTCAAGCTTTTATGTCAATATGAAATTCAAGTTTCCTCAGCTAGAAGCCAAATGGGAAGGAATACTAGCGAATTAATAACAGATAAATGATGTAATTCTACAGTTCCTTGAATTACAGAGTCTAGTCAAAGCTCAGATAACTTGGAAGCATAGGCCATCATCAACTTCTTTTTTACTATTTGTTTTTACTCAGTAAACCATAGTTTGTACCCTCTGGGATGAAACTTTTATTATTCTCCCTAGGAAAGAAGCACCAGCTTGCTGAAGTCACTTGTGCAATTTTGGATAAATTGCCACTCCCCTCTTCAAGGTAAAGAGAAAGGGTAATATCACCAAAAAGCACTATCAAGATCTCAGCAACTTCAAGAGGTTCCAAACCAACCTCTCAGGCAAACTACATTGCCTGAGGGAGGGTAGCAATAAAGTCTAGAGACTTCTTCAGGGCTGACAACTGTATCACTGCAGTCACATGTGATTATGGAACTGCAGCTGATAGGAGCAAAGGGGGTTGACAGTGACCAAGAGAGTAGAAAGGTCTGGGAGAAAGCAGACCATTTGCATTAGTAATGCAAAGTCAATACCTAGATTGCTAAATCTATGCGTTACACAAAGGACCTTCTTTGGCAACCGCTACTCAAGGTGACTAACGTTTGCTCATGCTGACTTCAACAAAAATTAAGTGCCTGAGAAACTGCTACCTAGGGTAAAGAAGGGCATGTCTACATGGTATCTGGCAGGCTGACAAAGGCTCACCCTGCCTGCACTCCAACCTGGCCAGGCACAAGCCAGCACCAGTGCAGAGGACAGGTAGCTGTGGTTAGTACAACCCCAAACCCAAGCTAACAAGCCCTGCAGAGGAACGGGGCTGAGGCTCAACATCCTTACTAACACAGCTGTACGGCTTCCGCTGGAGGTTGGCTTGGGTCCAGTTGGCTTGAAGCATGGGCAGAACAAGCTCATGTCTGCTTGCAAAATACTGAGCACACCTACCTTCACACAGCTCTGACTTTTGCCCAACAGGTTGAAGAAATGAAGAAAATGCACATAAAGGAGACATTATGGGTTCTTCTATTCTTCAAAACCCAGAGACTCACACTGTAGAGCCAATCCTGATTTGCTTTCCTAGTAGTCTTCAGGTATTAAATACTTAATCTTAACAAAATGAAATTAATTGCATTTAAATCTTTTAGGACTTATCCTTTTTTTATTTATTTATTTTACATGTTCTCTATTACAGTAAAAGTTAAAATACATGATTAGATCAGAAATGCTCCATTATCTCCATACCTAAGTTTTAGTCCTCTTAAGCAGAAATTGTAGATGTACTTTTGTCATGCATTTCAATTCTGACTACCTTGGGTCAAAATATTCTTACCTTTTGCAAAATAATTTGATAACTGCTGACCTGGATTATGGGCCTAATCCAAACCTAAAGCAAAACATTTTCAACCATACATTCATTTTATGCCTGTTGTTCATGTAGCAACATGACCAGATCAGATTCCTAGAGTCTGGGAATTTATGAATCAAGTTTGTGCCCAAGCTCTTTGGTTTTTTCCTGCCTGTAAAATGGTTATACACTCCTGTGAGGGCTGACTAGGAGAAACACACAGATGAACTATGCTACATAATCTGAAGCAAGTCGCAGCATTTTTAAGGACTATCACTCCACTTCTAAACCATCAAAATTCTCCACTTCAGAGAGTGGAGGAGTCAAGAAGCACTGCACTTTCTGACCCATACATAGCCTAAATTAGAATTTTACATTTCAACATTATGATCGCTGAAAGTAACAAAACTGGACTATGTAACCTGGTGCTTTCCGATCAAACCAGATTACTACACCCCTTCACAAAATAATGACTAATGAAATGACTAAGAGGGATGGGTAACTGAAAAGAAGAGGCTGCAGGAATGAAACAATACTGTGAAGTATTAATTCTGTCAGGGACCTTGGCATTGCTTGAGTATTTTATATCCTTTTCTCTTTGGGAACCATGCTAACCCAGCTTTGCCATTTTATTACATAAGAGAGGGGAATTCCTCTTTGCAACAGGAACCTCGTCACTGCAAAGGAAAAAGTAAAGTCATCCAGTGGAGAAAGAAAATATTAAAGCAAGCCAGCATATCAGAGCTAAAAGTAGGACTCAGAAAGGTAGCAAATGACAACTGCATCAGAACCTTTTCTTTCTACTTACAAGACAGAAGATGTAAGAAATGAGAGAAGTGAGACAGAAGCATAGCAATCACAAAAAAATGAGTACTGTGTCAACTTTCTCTTACTGTCCTCAAAAAAATGCCCTACTGTCTCCTGAAATACAACTTAATGGCAGTCGGGGAGCAAGAAACCTGACCTAATGCTCACTGAATAATTAGCAACCTATTTTCCTGATAAATTCCATGTATTCAGCATCTATGTCCTGCCCTGACCATTTGATCATATTTCTTCCTAGAGTGGATCTCCATGGGTTCAATTTCTCTGACCATACAAGTTTCTTCACAATAATTCTGTTTAGGTTATTCCACTGCTTGCTTTATCCACATAATTCTTTGCCTGAGATTAAGCCTCACATGTTCCCACTACATACACATACCGGTGGGGGGGTGGGGGGAGAAGGAAGTTGGAGGGACTGTGTGGTGGGGGCAGTCGCAAAAAATCCAATTTCCACCCTCTTCCCAGTTCAGCATCTGAACTAAAAAACCACCTTTGCTGTAATGACATGGATTTTATGGTTTATTGTTTGATCACTCTTCAAATTAGAAGTGCTCTGGGCTCCTTGGGATGATAGGTTCTAGGTAAGTATTTATTGTTTTTTGTTCTTATTATCATTGAGATTATTCACAAATAGAAGCATCAAGGTAAATTCAGAAAAAGTTCTGCTGAGGCTTACATATCTTCCAGGCATCCATTTATGCTGTTATACAGTTTTAAGGTGGGAACTGGGAAAACCATGTATGCAGTCAGTGCTGTGTTTAAGTGGCCTGCCAATTCCAGCTAATCACCAAGTTATTTACTTCCAGTTTATTAGGCCGAAACTGCCACTAGCTGTTGGCAGCCTCTAATATTTACACTTTACTTTCCTGGGGTCTCTTCAAGCACTGCTGTAATAAAAAAAGCCATTTCTTCCAGGTTCAAATGCAAGAATTAACACACAGAGCACTGCGAAAGGCCAAGCCAAATTCTGATCTCAGTTACAAATGTGCAACCCCATTGATTTCCAGTGGTTTAATTTGCAATGGTCTTGAGCTGCTGTACCTGAGAACACAATTTCATCCACTGTTTTCACAGACAGGAGTAACAGCAGCACTTCTCATACACTTGTGAGTATTTTAAACACAGTAACAGTTGGATAAACATCAATCACTATCAATGGCCCTCAGTTTCATTTACTTCATATCCAATAAAACCCTGAACAACCAATTCATCAAAAATTAGCCTAAATTATTCACATTCATTTTATCTACTTCTGTAGCTCATTATTACACCTCAGAAACTTCAACATCTTTGTCCTCATAATATTCCCATCAGAGTGAAGAGTTGGAATTCCTTACTGAGTTTGTGGGAGACTTTCCATGGAGAAATTAAGGCACTTTTCCAAGATCACATGGAATATTCAACAGAGGCTTGGATTAGATTTCCCAGACTGTAGGGAATACGACATGAAATGCAAGAATCTCCTTCTCTTATTAATGCTTTTCACTGGATAACAATAAAAGCATACAACAAATTCTCAAATCCTCTCAGAGTATTTTTCAACCTGTATTTTCTGATTTTAGTCAGTTACACAGTCCTTTTGTTGTTATGATTGAGGACCCCTGGACAGGAATATTTTGTTTCCTTCAACCTGTAAAGAGAGCCTTTTGTTGGTCTCCTAAAGCTGCTTTTTCCAAGGAACACTCCCTGTGCGGTGTTTTCCTTTGATTTTAGATGCATGATTAAACCTTACAGCCATGCCCACAGTTGTGTAAGGCCAAGAGAGTATTTGTCCATGCAGAGCAAACATGAGATTCCTGATGCTGAGCCTCAGATGTTCACTGAGCTATGAGCTACACGTGAAGTTCCCAACCCCTTTACACCTTTCTGCTGCCAACACAAAGGAGTTCCACAATTTGCCCGGGGCCAGGCACACCTTTATTCGTAGGAAAACCTGCGAAGAAGCAGCCAGAGCAAACTTATACTTACTCATAGCACATGTGTACTTGCTCAGATGACCACTTCATGAAAAAATAAAATACTGCAGACAAGCCCTGTCCTGCCAAAATTACTCACAGCTCATTCCAGAGGCTGAGTTCATTGCAATTAGGAAAGCCACCATGTTAAAAAAGATATCCCACTTTAAATATTTTCTCAAAGATATTTTCTTCTACTCCACATAAAGAGACAAGATCAAAAGACATATATTGACGACTACATGATCAGATGTGCCCCATGTCTTGACTTCAGACCTGACTTTTTCCACAGAAAATAAGTTTGCTATGCACTTTAGGCTGCCCAGTAATGACATCAGCCACATGAGTATCTTGCCAGCCTAATATAGGATAGCCATATTTGCACCGATTTAATTTCCTCCCTACTAGAAAAGAAAGCTAAGAAAAGGGTGGAGAAAG
>VYZS01014915.1:0-44655 GCA_013400695.1 Neodrepanis coruscans | reverse complement strand
CCAGGCCACTGAACTAAAATTATATCTCAAGTGCCCACCTCAAACACTGACCACTGGGTTTTTTCTCAAAAAGGGAAGAGCAGAAGGGACAATTTGCTGGCTAGAGAGCTCTAAATAAGGGAAGAGTCCAGACGTTTATGAGTGTGCTCAACTGCACTAATGAATGGTGACAGTGGTGATGGAGGCAGCGACAGCATCGATGCAGCTTTCACATCACTCTTCAAGGAAAATGGGAAGAGAAAGTATGAAGGAAATTAGGAAGGAGTTTAAGCAACTTCACAGGATCATTTTACATTTTATGTATCTATTAGTAATGATAGTGAAGTGGTTGGCTTCAATAGACCACAGAATTTTCAAGATTCTACCTCAAATTTACAAAAGAGACATTAGTTCAGTTTGAGGAGGAAACAGAAAAAAAAATAGAGAAAGAATTACTTTTTTTAGAGGAGTAAAGTTACTCACTAATCTTGTCCTCACTGTGGGACCTCAATGATTCTGCTCCCAGTTTACTCGACAGTTCACACATTTTTACAAAGGATTTGGATTAATCAATCCATAAACACTCAAATCTAATTTTTGGAAATATGTTGCATTATAAGCCTGTCTGTGCCCTAATAATTTAACTTATTCTTTCCCTGTTCAACAAGAAGAGAGGAGAAAATAACCCAAACTCTGTTAAAAGATGCAAACTGAAAAACAACATTCTTCCCCTGCAAGCAAAAGGCACTGGTGCCATGCTGAGGTCTTACAAATTTCCATGAATTTTGGGGTTTTGTTCTGATCACCACTGACAGCTTTAAATTTTAGTTATTTCCCAACAATACTCTGATTTTTACTTAAATTTCTGTACATCCTGAAATTCCATAACCATGTTCACAACTGGCAGAACAGTATAACACCACGGAAGTCAGAAAACAATTTACAGAAAGATGCTCAGCCAAGCATCCCCAGGCAGCCCCTAATTCACCTCTCACTGGACTGCTGGCATGGCACAGCACACTGTGGAAGCAGCATGCTTGCCATGCAGCCATGGAAGAGAAGTAAGGATCAAGTTTAGATCTGTTTCTCACATGAAGTAATCTAGGTCAATGCAGGATATGTAAGGAAAAAGTCTGACACACAGAAAAGATGAGATGCTCATCTCACATTGCCAGGGGATGTACTGAAAATAATACATTTACAGTTGGCTTCAAATAGCCAAGTGACGTTTAAACAAGCATAAAAGCTGCAGGTATGTTGTGCAAACCAGCCCCTCTCTAACCAGATATTCTTTATGTTAATAGAGAGGACAGTAATTTACAAAGCACTGTTCCATGGCATGATTCCAGCAACTGTGTCTCCCCATCTCCTTGCTTAGTGCCTGCATTAACCTCATTCCAGAAGTCCCAGGACCTCTGACTCATACAGCTGAATTCATAAAAAATGTAAACCTTCACTATGTGGGATTTTTGTCTGCTCCCTTCCAAGTGTATGTTTTAGTGTCTCATTGAACCTGGCTTCCCTTGTGCCATGGCAGGTTACATTATCTGGAACACGGACCCATAGAAATGGTTTGATTAAAACAAAAACATGAGGAAAATAAAGATACAAAAGGCATGTACCATACACTTGCCTACCAGATTTCTGTATGTACTGCAAAAATGCTTGGGAAAAGCCTGTCCAAAAGATAGCAAACAGCATAAAAACGTATGTTGCTAACAGTTGCCCAGCTGTTTACTGCTCAGCAGAAAGAAGGACCAACATGCAGAACACAGGAGCCCAGTGGGGCACATGCGAGGTACATCAGCATGGCTTCTTTGACTCAAATCCCCTTCTGATCATAAAACATCCCGTTTGAGCACAGAACTCTTCCTTTCATCTATTTCTATGAAGCACTCAGAAAATAAAAGAGCCCAGGTCCTCTGAATTAGACAGCTCTGGAGGGACATGGGGTAATTTTTTTGCAGTTCTCTGGCCTAATCCTGAGCAACTCCAGGAAAAAACAATCCAATTCCTCCAAAACAAATGAAATAAAATAAAGTGATTTCACTACAAAATGTAAAACACCTCTCTGTTGCTTCCACCTTTCCCACTCTGGCTTGTGAACTGAAGAGCAGTTCTCATCACAACTACCTACGCCATACACCATAGCTTGCCCTACTTCCTTTGACACTGAGTATTATGTTTGTGCACGAAAGATTTATCTCTGTTCTCACAAACTAAACAGGCCAATTCACTTCCTGGCTCAGACACACAAACACATCCGCACAAATCTGACAGAAAGCGAGAAGAAAAGTGATGACAAAAAGGTACTGCTGAAGGGGCAGGAGGAAACTCCATCCTGAATATGCCAGGTGAGAGTGTACAAGTAAACTGGTTAGCATATGTTATGTACAAAGGAACAGCAATTTACTGAGAGAAAGAAAGAATAATTGCAAACATTTGTGCCTTGTGCATGTGTATAAAAAAAAAATTAGCTCTTACAAAACTGTTGCATTGCCCAACCAAAAGGCAAGGCACCTGACGAACGCTACCCCTAATTTCGTTTCTTTTTAGGTGATTGCTTCCTTCCTTCACTTCCTGCAGTTGATTTCTTCTCCATTTAGGAAGTGCTCACCAAGAGGCATTCAACCCCCTGAAAACAGTTGGGAAAGCAGTGGCAGCAGGGGAGAGGCTGGCCTCATCCTGCAAATCATCCATGGTGGTTGATCAATAGAAGAAACATGAAAGCCATTCCCTTCCCTCTGCCAAATACAAACATGTGCCATGCTACAGCTTCCAAAACAGGCCTACTCCTCCTTCAGACAACCAAGGTGTTTCTGGACATAATGGCTGCCAAAAGCTACGATGGTGCCCAAACCTTGCCTACTGCCCTCATTAAAGTAGTCTTCATTTATGCTGGTGTCTTGTGGAAAGTATGGCACAAACATCAAGAAAAAAAGAAGACTAATTTCTTTGTGTCTTCTGTCAGAGCAGCAGGCATCTTCACTTCAGTCGTGCTTCAGTGGTAACCATGATACTCTCTCTCTTCCAAACTACCAATACTCCCAAATGTTTAATGAATTAAGGGAAAAAAACTGGAGGTTATTACTAATAGGAACAAGAAGGCACAAGAAAAGAGACTTGTAAAAAAAAAACCAAAACAAAGAGACAAAAAGCGAACAAAACTGTTCAATGAGATAGAACAGAAATGTCCTTCTCTTGCTTTCCCATAAGATCCCTTTCCCTTTTTGCCTTATGTCCCACCTGATACCACCAAAGCCTGTTTGTGCTTTAGCAAAGATGAATCTGTTTCTGTGCAGTCCCCTGGTGCTCACCTATACTCTGAAGTCACCTACTCCTAATCCAGCCATCGCTCATCCAACTCTAAAAGGAAATAAAGTCATTCATTCCAATAAGCAAATTATAAAATCACCTTCATCCATCTTGTTCCTATATTTTTAAATTTGATTGTGGCCCAAGAACTGCTGCCCAGGAATTACCCTTCCCCCACTCACACATACACCCTTTAAAAATGCAAAATCTAGCCCTCTATTTCAATATTTCTGATGTCAGTGACCGGTGTCGGCTCTCCCCATACAGTAACTGCTTTAAAGAGCTGCATACAGCACTGCATTAAAAATTAATTACACATGCTATTTTATTGATAGTGCATAATGTAATGAGCACCAGCTGTGCTAAACATCCAAACTCCTTTTTAAGACAGCTATAAAAAAAGAAAGAAACTGCACTTCCAAATGCTTCTCCTGTCAGAGGAGAAAAACAGCAACATCTTGGATGGATTTGAAACAGGATTCTTTGATTTAGCTCTCCATTTGGAGCGTTTGAAGAGTTCAGACTGGGCTCAGTGTAGCGGTATGCGACTGAGTTAACTCTCTCAATGTTGGAGCCATTGTCCTTACTGCAGGCAATGCTGCCTTGAACCTTTTTGTCCCAAGACTACCAGATTCAGTTCTACTTATTAATATTGCAATTAAAGGCTTTTCTTTTCTTCATGGAATGTCTGGAAATGGTGAGCATCCACTTTAAAGCACCTTTAAATATCACTATTTCTTCTGCTGGTCCTTAACTTGACATAATTAGGACTTACAAAGTTATAGTGATCAGCCATCTGTCTAGAACAAAGCCACAGCCATGCTCACATTGCCAGAGACCCTGCCCCATGCAGCACCCTCCCTTTAGTCACCTCTTTACATTCTTGAGGTCCCTTCACTTTATCTTGACAAACACACCATTCAGTCAAAAAGTCTGTGTTAGATGCTGGTGTTAGATGCTGGTGTTAGATGTTGAGTTTGGATCTGATTTTAATATCTGGTGCGACAGAGAGCTGCACAGACAGCAGGTCACATGTGATTTTAATACTTGGATAGATGAATGAACACATAGATTGATAGATAGGTGTAAGATGGATGAATACACTCAATCTGATGCATTACTGGCTTTAGAATATACATTTCTCACACACCCCTGCACTCTGTAAGTACTGCCCACAAAGTCAGTTCTACTATAGCATGCATTAAATATTTCACTAAAATAAATAAATACGTGTAACTGACTAATAGAGGCATATTTCCTGAATGTTATCCAGCACTTTATGCAAACCTCTTCTTTATGCAGAAAAAGGAAAAGATACATTTACAAAGGCGTCTTGGGGGAAGTACAAGTCTTTGTCTGCCCTCAGACAACCTATACCAAATTCCTCTTTCTCCTCTCAAAAAAGCACCCAGTGATAAAGAGAAATCAAATTTAAGTGCACATTTTTAATTTTTTTTTGAGATTCCACTCAACAAAAATTAAGAGTAGAGTATCAGCCATTGTCCTGGGACATGGTGAGTTCAGAGGTTTTTGCTGGATGAGTTTGCATTCTCTGATCTGATTACTGTTTTTTTTTCCATTGATCCTCCTATGTTAATAAAACCCAGTCTAGAGTGAACAAAAGCTTGCTTCTTGTTCAAGTAAGAAATGTGCCGAGTGCATACCATATCATTAACATAAAAGTTTTTGAAATAATACTGCTTTCTAGACAGACTGTATTAATTGCATGAGGCTTTTTACAGCAGGGTGGTCTAATCTAGCTTTTCTTATTGGCTGACTCTGGTTATAAAACCAACATAAAATGAATATGGTGATATAATAGGAGAGAAAAATATTCTTTTAAAACCTATGATTTTCTTAGAGGGACTGCTTTTATCTTTACTGTCACCTTAACCTTTGCCAAGAAAACACCAGCCTAGTTAAATGAAGCAGTAAGTAGCATTTCAGTAGCTAAGTAAATTGATACTAACTTTACAAGATGACTGTGATTTTCAGAATGTCCTAATGACTAATACAGCTGATTCCTTGAATTATCAGGAGCTTGTTCCTCTCTCATGGAGCTATGGCACCATGCCTTACTCTGTTTTAGACTTTAAACTTCACAGCTTGTCCATTAATCACTGCTGTCCGTGCCCACTTACTGTCTTTATAAATGCAACTAAGTATTGTAATTGCTTTCCACCTCCTTACATCAGCCTACACGTATGAAAGAAGCAGTTTCACTGTTTAGATGGATATATGTGTATTGGACAGATTTAATCATCTTTATAGGGGGTATATAAACCCCTCATTCATAGGCCCAAGTCCAAAGATTTTGGATCAGGTATATATCAAATGCAGGCACAGGGGACAAATTATTCTCTGTGCAATTACAATTCTCTTTGTCTTACGCCAATTACTATCCTGTTTCTGGGGCTTTTGCACCATAGTGTCTTCAGGGCAGGGACTTTTTTCTTTGGAGAGCACACTGTAAAGTGCCATGCACTTCTGCACTGAGATTTTCAATGCTCATTTCTCGTTAACTTTAATGGGAAATGGGCATCCAAATCTCTTAGGCAGCTTTGACAATTTAAGCCTTAATGTACAATATTAATAAATCAGCATCATAAAATGAGCCTTATGAAGATGTATTGTGAAAAAATAGCCCCACAAAAGCATTGCAGTGTATGTGTGCATGCATACAGGCATATACTTTTCTTTTCATAATTATGTCTCTCAACAATCATTTGCATGTCTCTGTTATGCAAAAAAACCTGTGTGTGCTTCACAGTTACTCTGAGCAGTTGCAATTCATTGACAGGAAATAAAAAGCAGACTCAAAAAAGCACCCTAATCTGGCAAGGGGTAAAGCAAAATGAATGCTTTGCCCATTTATATTTTCTATCCAAGCTACAGAACCCTGTGAATTTCATTACTCTATTCCAACTTCTAATTAAATAGGCACTAAAAACGTTTAAACAGGAGAACCCAATTCAACAGAAAAAAGGCTTCTGAGGGAAGAAAAATAAATAAATAAATAAATAAATAAATAAATAAATAAATAAATAAATAAACTGAGAGAGAGCTTGAACCGGTGATAGATTTGTTTGTTTTAAATCACATAGAAAAACATAGACCTTTACTTGCAAATTTCTCATCCTGTGGTGCCCTGAACACAAAGAATTGAACAAACATAGGGGAGACCATGACCAGCACTGGCCAAGCAGCACAGTGGACATCCAAGCAGACGACCCAGCACTACTTACTGTGATTGAAACTACTATCAGCAGCACATTTTCTAAAGAACACTAACAGCTCTGGATGAGGCAGCATGACTTCCTCTGTACATGACTGAATGCTGCTCAGCATCCCAGGCTCTTATCTAGGTCGGAGATTTCAAAATGCATTTTTTTCACACATGCGTACCCCAAATCTCACTGCAGCCAGAAGTTCAGATTCGCCAGCACAAACTGCTGTGAGGAACACTTGACGGCCCAACTTGTGAGTGCCCAGCAGAGATTTGGGAGTACCTGCAACTTCAAGCCTTCAGAGTGTTTGAGAACAGCACATAAAAACCCCAGGTCCTGAATTAAATGAATGCTGAAAAATAGGAAAGGTGAGAAATGATGAAGGATGAGGAGATGCAGGAATTGTTGATGGCTTTTGTTCAAAGAAGGAAACAGTTCCTCAGAAAGAAGAAGAGGGCTGACAGAATAAAAGGCTAATCAAGTCAGAGAGACAAGCTGATCTCTAAAGCTGGAGCAAGAGAGTGTTGTAAATGTCTATATTAAAAAAGAGGACACGATGGAGGGATTGTCACTAGATTATTAGTCAACATGAAGAACTCACTTTCCTTTCATTTCCACAAAACATTTTGGAGGAGAGAAAGATCCCATAACCCTTGCAATGGGATTTAAACCATGATAGGCTCACATAAAATGAATACTATGGGAGCTAAGAAAGGGTTAAGTAGACATCATCTCCTTTTTCAAGGGAAGAAAACGTTTCTTTCAAGCAGACCTTGACCAGCTACTGTCATAAACACGTAGCATGCACTTTGATATAACCTATTCTCTAAGTGCTGCAGACTGCAGCAGTAATTACAGGAAGCCATGATAACAGGTCTCTCTCCGTAGAGCTGGCATCGCTCCCCCAGCAAAGACACAGTTCTGAAAACTCACAGCACAGAACTCCAAAGTGAGAACTCAAAGTAAGCAAAGTACAAAAGCCTCACCTTCACACATCCTTTAATAAGTTCTTCCTTCCTTCCCTTTCTATTTTTAGTTGTACTTGCTTCCCTTCCCACTAGCTGCTGGCATGAGAAGCAACAGGGAACCAGGGCATCCAGTGCACTGTTACAACTACCTGCCTACGGAAGGCGTGTGCGTGCATACTACACCAGTGAAGACAGAGAACTGCAAAACATGAGATCTGTTCTAGTTTGGTTTACTGGTTACTGAGAGCAGGGAAAGCAGAAGATATGGGAGCTATCTGACTTTTGGGTCCAATGCTCACTATTTGCAAGAGCCTGTCTTGATACCCATCTCAGGCCAGTTGGTCAATCTGCCGAGGCTGATGAAGAAGAGTTTGATTAAAACAGCATCTCCTGCCACACTGCATACAGCAGCTCAGATAGAAAATTTAAGCAAACCCCCAGATGCACTGATGGCACCTCACCACACAGCACACCGCTGCAAGGGCAGTGACAGCACCCCAGTCACTGGATGAATGCAAGCGAATGAGTGCAGGCTAAGAATCTCCCATGCGGCACAGGAGCCTTCTCTGCATGCCCTGAGCTTCACCAAAACAGCACCATGAAGACAGCCTCCTCCTGAGAATATTTTATCTTTCAAGACCAAGGGTTTCCAAGATACAAATTTAAATTTCTTGCAAATCTTTTTATCTTGCTTTATTATATCAATGAGATACACAGGGACATTCTCATTAGATGCAGCATACTGCAGCCAGGTGGAACCACTACTTGTGCAAGGAAAAAGCTGAGCACAGCAAAGTTTTGCCAACCTCAGGGGGGAAAAGAGGAGCTGTTTCCAAAAGGCTTTACCCCTGACAGTCATTGTTGTCTCTCTAAATCCTCTGGTGATCACATTTTACCTATCCAGATTAATTTGAGGAACTCTCTATTAAAACTGCACGCATGTTACCATGAATGAGAGCTGTGGTGTTTGGCCCACCACAGTGAGACTCCAAAAACATTTGTGGATTTTGCCACATCTGTATTTTCTTTTAAGCTCCCCCGCCCTTTTTCACCTCTCCAGCCTGCAGTTCACCACAGACCTAGTCTTTCAATTGAGCCATGTTCAGAAACACTCACTGATTTCAAAGAGATCACTGGGTCTGAAATGATGGAGTCTGGCAACAATATGTCCATGTCCTCTTTGTCTAGCTTGGTGTGCCTTCATTTTCACACCACTTTCCCCTCCTTGTGGTGACAAAAGTCAGGCATCCAAAAGGAATAAAGAAAAAGAAAAGCTGATGGATTAGAGGCCAGGGATGCATGGTGAGTTTCCCAGGAGCATTTTCTCAAAGCAAGGGAGAAAACATCATGGAGCACGTAAACCCTGTGTGCACACGGATGCAGAGAAGAGCCTTTAATATGAATGATTGAGGAGGGAGGGCAAAAAAGAAGGGAAATAAAAATACCTCAGATGTTAAATGTTATCCAATTAAGCTTAAAATAAACATCTCAGAGAGATGAAATCTTGATACTGGAGTATCACATTCTGTGAGTAGTCTCAGACATTTTTTCACAACATGGCACTAACGGCCCGGCAGCGGCTGCGGGTGACAACTGACAGTGGGCAGGCAGGAAGGGAGGGATGCGGAAATGGAGGGAATCACAAGCCCTTTCCTACTCCCCACTGTCTTACAGAGTGGAGAGGGAAGGAGGAAAGGGAGTGGGGGGATTTAAGGCATTTTCTCTGCCTTCCCCGTGCAACCCAGCAAAGGCAGCTCTCCCACAGCAAAGACGACATCACTTGGCAGCACTACTGACCTTCAGATAGCAACAAAAAAAAATATTTCTATTACCTGACAACTGACAATGACATCCAAATGTGCCTGACGTCTCAGTCTGAATCTCAGTCTGAGTCCCGCCAACTGAGACTGCACGTGCACCACAGCAGGGCAGGCTAAGGCAGGGCGGGAGGGAGGCCAGTGCGCGGAGAGGTGACGTGATCACGGATGTGTGAGGGTGGGAGGAGGCAGCTATGGGAGCCCCCGGCAGGTTTGCAGGCCTGGACGGCCCTGGAGAAAAAACAATAGAAAAAACTGTCAGTCGGATCTAAGTTTGAAGGGACAGAGGAGGCATCATCAGGGGAAACAAGTGAGGCGGGGGCTGGCTGCCTAATGCATGATACACCTGGTCTGAACCCCTCTCTGGGTCCGGCTGAGGCTGCTGGGCTCACACTGGACAGGGGAAGAACAAGAAGAGACCAAGGTTGGGGGTCTGTGCTGGACATGGAGTGGGGTGATGGAGAGGGATGGCCAGCCCTGGCACAGAGCAGAGTTGGGGGTGGCGGACATCGCCACCAGCACTTGCTCAGGGACCAAATCAAAAGGGGGATTATTGTTTTATGGCTGTGTTAATGCACTGAACCAACACAAAATTGGGCAGGCTTGTTGCCGAGTCATCGCTGAAGCAGGCTCCACACACCAGCCTGGACAAAGTGCAGTGACTTAGAGCTCAAACGGCTTCAGTAAGGTGCCAGGAGCAGAGCTCCCAGAAGGAAGCCTTGGCGGCCATGAGTTGCCTTCCCACTTGAGCTGCAGCCAGTGGTGCATTTTGCATGCCCCGATTATGCAGGCTGCTTCCCTACTGAGTCTGCAAGTAAGGGAACAACCTTTTTCCTCGTAGCTAAAAGATGATATTGTAACCTCCAACCATATTATTTATTTTTAACCCCTCTAGGAATAACCTGCCATTTGAAAGCTGTATTTAAGAGTTTTCTCCTGCTCCACTGGAATCTCTTGCTTCTCCTGGCAGTAGTCCAAACTGAACTCTGTGGCTTTGAAAAACTAAAATGCAAGTCTTAAATATCGAAATACACCTGCACAAATACACACACATACAGACACACACATGCACACAGATACGCACACAACCATGTAGAAGTCACGTCTTTGGCTGGCACAAATTATCAGAGTTTAAAGGAAAGCTTAGTGAATGACACCGCTTTCCATCCACTGGGAATCCCAACCTATCCATTTAAAACTATGCCTGTAACTTAGTTATTAACTAAAGGATAACTACTAATCAAGGGCAGTTTATAAATGAAGATATGTGGTGGAGTAGTTGCCTTGAAAAAGCTGGCATTTGCCAATAGTTTCCGCACAGTGGTAGATCACAAACCACAGTTTCCCCCTGATTTATATCAGGAAATGTGTGTGCTAATTGTGGGGTACCTTCTGGCAAATGCTCTCTTTCTAAATGGTGGCATCTCTGGCTGTGCATGAGTGTGCGCCTTGCAGATACATGCAAACACCATGGCAGCAGGGAGAAATATTTATCTGTGTTCCCTCCAGCCCTAGAAAAAAAGTACATTTTCTAAAGGAACTTACACTGTAGCAGCAAGGAGAAATATTTATCCATGCTCCCTCTGACCCTAAACATGCAACATTTTCCATGGGAGCCTCTCCACCTTGAGAGTCCTTATTTCGAAGACAGGCCTTCATGGTGATCTGACAGCTACACATGTGAAGGAAATGGGGATACTTCAACCTTGGCACAGCATCCAGCGCTCCAGTCTGCAAGGACTGCATTTGATTTGGGCGTTTATCTTAAATGGCTAAGAGACCACCAGTGCAAAACATTTGTGTGAAGCTTTTGCCAAAACCACAAGTGAAGAGTCTAAATTCCCTGTGTAAATACTTCAGCTTCAAGCACCAAGGATAAAATTTGTGCTCCTTTGTGAGGGCTGGTTTTAAATAGAAGCCATCTCTGAGGCTTGTGGGACAATGAAGGCCTTTTTTTTATTTTGGGGGCTCTGTTGTTTGACTTTTGTAACTCTCATTTCTCTGAAAGTACTACACAAACAGGTAGTGATAACTGCTATCCAGATTTTACCTACATTGCATTTGGGGCAGGAGGGTGCACTACGCATGTGGACACTCATGTTGGACATGGATTTCAATGCGTGTATGAACCACGCTACTGCCACTATGACAGATATGAAGTTTTCTTTTTTCATGGAACAAGCAAAAAGTAACATGACCACCCCCCGATGACTTAACAATTGTCTTATGCTCTTAATATAATAAAAATAGCTAGGCTGTGTTGAGCTGCTTGGGCTCTTGTCCTTGCTGGGAAAGTCATGAGCTTGAAATGGGGATTTAAAGTAGAACCACAGGACAGCTACAATCTCAGGTTACATGAGATGTGTCTGTGGCCCTGCCATGACTAATGGCACAGGTCCTGCAACTGCACGGCCCTCTATACATTGTGGTGCCGTACTACAGTTTTGAAGGAGATCATCACACAGAGAAACTATGAAGCTCACCAAGTGCACCATCCGTCTCAACTGCATGGGGTTGTAGTGTGGAGGTCCATGGGCCCTAGCACACAACACTACCCTGAGAGTAACAGCCATCTCTCCTGTCTCGGTATGTCCCATGTTGGTGATGAATTTGATGCAATCTGCACTGCCCTAGGTGTACAACAAGATACACAAAGCTCTCACCAAGTGGGCACAGGGAGGTCCTCCTTGCTCTTATCCAGTATGTCTCACCTAGTGAAATTGAATTAAGTGAAATTAATTGTGAAATTAAAAGTGAAAGTGAATTAAGGTTTCAAACAGATTTCTCCCCATCTAGTCCAAGGGATCCTGTTAGAGCCTCCCAGCAAAGGTACTGGTGGCAAGACAACAATCTGTTTTACCAAGATACCTAATAAATTTACCAGAAGGACTGTACGAACCAGATGCCAGTGAATGGATGGAACTGAACCTGTCACTCAGGTCTTTTTGCGGTTCTTAGCCTGGAGAAGAGAGGCTCTGGGGAAACCTCGTAGCAGCCTTCCACTACCTGAACAGAGCTGCCAGTAAGGGACTTTTTACAAAGACATATAATGATAGGACAAGGAGCAACTGAAAGATGGTAGGTTTAGACTACATCTTAGAAAAAAATTCTTACTGTGAGGGTGGTGAGAGACTGGAACAGGTTGCCCAGAGAAGCTATGGATGCTCCATCCCTGGAAGTGTTCAACGTAAGGTTGAGCAACCTGGTCTCGTGGAAGGTATGCCTGCCCATGACAGGGGTGTTGCGACTACATGATCTTTAAGGTCCATTCCAACCCAAACCATTCTATGATTCTAAAATCAAAAAATTGCCAACCTAATGTCAGAAAAGAAAGAATTGATAAGAGAGAAGAGGAATGGACCAAGAAAGACTCTGGCAGATGATCAGGGATTACCACGACCACTCCCAAGTTCTGCACTAGGAGACAAAGATTTCAGGTCTATCAGACCAGAAGCCTTGAGTCTGCCGCTATGAGCAAAGTCAAATCACGTGATTCCTCCTCCTCTTTGCTACCACCTCAGTGTTTGCTTCTTTGTCACTAATCAGGACAGTACTACAGAATCAGATCAAGTGGCAAATCATGAAGATGGAAATCATATCCAGTGGTCTCAAGGACAGGCAGGGAGAAAAGGAATGCTACACCATTAGGTACACAATAACTTAGGTGAAAACTATAGAAAGAATAACAGTTGTACCCAGAAGTGCTCAGCTTGTGTTTGCTAGGAATATATTCATGTTTTATCTCTTCAGCTCCTCTCTGTGGGATCCTATGTGGGATTTTTCCCCATAAAGGGTCTATTTAAAGCTGAAAATGAAGATGGGGGCTCTACCATTCTTCAACTTAACTGTTAGAGATGACAGACGAACACAAAACGAACAAACAGATAAAAAGATAAATAGATATAGCTAGACAGATAGTATCCTAAGGTGCTGCCAAGAGTTCTCTGCTCAGCCCACACAGCAACAGGCAAGGGAGGGAAGCTGATCTCTGGAATTCTATATTCAGTTGACCATATCACATTGCACAGAGGTTTCAAAAAGAATACACACCTGCAAACCCCTGACTGCCACAAAGGGCACAGCCAGAATCAGCACTAAGGGAAAGCAAACCACAAGGACTGCAGTGCAATCTTAGAGGCAAATATCCCATCTGGATGGGGAGAGCAGGCACATACATGCAGCTTTGTGTGACTTGGACATCAATGACATGATGTGTGAGGCTCAGTTTTCCCCTTGGGTCAGTACTGGGAAATCACTCACCTGCACTTCAGATTTCAATTATGTATTCTGCATTCATTCTACACAGATGCAAAGGGGAGTTTTGCACATAGTATGAGTGTGAAACAAGCACAGGGACTGTCACCCTGTAAATAAAACATCTGCATTGCTGAAGATTTCGGAAGGTAAAGGAAGATTTTGTTCTCATGCCTTAAACTGGCTCAGCATATCCTCAGAGCCTTTATATGGCAATAGCTCACAGGTGATGTTGACTCCCATGCACTGCTAAGAGTAATTTTTTTCACTCTGCTATTTTTAAACTTGCAAAGAAGAAAATAAGGTAAATTGGATATGACCTCAGATGATAGATGTGAGCATAAGAGCATAGATGAACATGACAAAAGCCACAATCAAGGCATAAATCGCATCCTTTTGTTGTCCCTCTCCCTGAGCCTAGGCATGACTAGCCATATGATGACGGTGTATGTAAAACACCATGCCCCTCAGGCACATCTGCAGAAAAGTCCCTGAGCAAAGCATAAAGATGGAGCCAAAGCAGCATCCGCAGTGTCCCACCTCAGACCCACATGGCTCAGATAGGAGAACACATCTTAAATTAAGAGATCTGCCTCTATGTCTCGTGTCACATATAACTGCAGCCACACATAGCTGTATAGCTGGTGTGTCCCAGGGGGTGTTGTGTGCCTGGCTGGGTGGGTGTCTGGATGTGTATCTGTGTACAGGCAGACAGGCAGGTGCACAGGCAGAGGTGTGAGCCACTTAATAGGGCACAAACAAAATTTTTCTCTGTGTGTCCCTGTGCCTGTTTGGTGACAGAAAATCCAATCAATAGCCGGGTAGAGAAAAAAGCTCAGCTCCACTATTAAAAAACTCTCTTTCAATAAAAAGAAAAACATCTGTTCAAACAGTGTACGGCTACAAATTTGGAGTGCAGGCTGAAACCTTATCCCTGCCCTGTGCCCATCATGTTCAGGGAGAGTACTGCAGATATTTTGAGATGGGTTTTACATGCACTGTTGCAGCAGCTTTGGAAGACACATCCAAAAATGAAAGACAAATCTATTCACTAATCTTTCCAATAGATTTTTTTCCAAACTTTTTCTAAAACAAATTGTCTCATCTGTATCACACTCTCTCACACGGGCTGTTCCCACCTGAAACTATAACCTTTCTGCCATGCCTCTTTATACAGATACCAACAGGACTGAGGAAGCAAATATACACAAGCACACATGTGTACACACACACACAGAGCGCAAATGCTTCCAACGGCAACTAGCAGAGCAATGCATGTATGCCCTGCAATGGGCAGATACACACAGCACCCCCTAGGAAAGGCAGAACAACTCCATGCTATGGGCAAGCACACTACTATACACATTCACACATGGAGCCCAGGGCTCAACCAGACATATCTATACACCAGCCTTTACCTCTCGCCCCAGCATACACACAGTGGTTTTGGAGCCGTTTCCCCACACCGACTGCGATGCTAAAACTAAAACTTTGCTCCAGCTGGAAATAGAAAAGTTGCACTGGGGAGAGAAGAAGGAGGGCAGAGAAGGGATTCCTTGTAATATTTTGCCCAGGGATTTTTTAAATTTTGGCAGACAAGGATTCCCTTTGAATTGATACATTTCTTTCTCCCAAGAATTTTGAATGATAATGCATAAATGAGTCATAGATCAAGAACAGCGACGTGGTGAGCAAGGAGGAGAAAGAGTGTGAGTGAGGGGCACTGGCACAGAAATTTGACAGTACCCCAACTCCCCCCCTTCCTCCCCCCATGCCAAGACATTAATTCTCACAAGTCGGAGAAAATTACTATGCATGAATGCAAAAAGCATGATCAGGAGTAATTAACATGGCTTCATATGCAAATTTTATTAATGCAGAAGTACAAAGTCATTATGCAAATGAAACTTACGTCAACTCTCTTGACAAATATTCATCTCTAAAGCTCAAGTTTCTCCCTTCTCTTTTTTTTTTTAATTTTTGGTGTAAAACCAAAAAAAAAGAAAAGTGATGAGGACTGCTTGACACGTTTACAAAGTTGTTTTTCAACCGGAGAAATTTATTCTTGCATTGTTGATATATTTTTTTTTGTTGTTGTTGTTGGCAGGTACACGACAGCTCATGGAGGAGAGCGGGAGGATGGGGGACGCAGGCTACCAGCAGCAGGCAGCCAATCAAAACGCCAGCGGCTGTAATGAGCGCGATTGATGACTGTTTGGCTTTACTGCAGGGTAATGAACTAGAATCCAGTCTGAGGAGGAAAAAAAATATGAATATTCATGAAGCTGTGCTCCTGCCTTTGATGATTAAAGAAATTTTTAATATTCAAATAAGCGCTTGCCAAGTGATTAACAAAGAACAAGCACGCAGGAATATGGAAATGGAGCTGTGGAAGATTTGGGAGTCACAGTCTGTGCAGAAAAGACAGCACAAAATTTCATAAACAAGATAGGCAGATAACCTAATTCAAATCTGAGCAAATAACAGGGAAAAAAATCACATTCTTTTTCATCAGCTTTGTATTTGTATCAGTCACTTTGTTTTAGAGTGCAAAGGAGAATAAAATCAACCGATGCAGTAAGACGGGGAAAAATCCAAACCCTGAGAAATCCAACCCAGCAATTATAAAGTAAGAATCCTGGATGAGAAACCAATAGGAAAATGATGGCTAAGTCCATGGTCTGCTGTGGGCTATTGCTTTTCAAAAGCAGGAACACGCCTGATGCTGAGAGCCTACTGGCTGCTGAGAACCGCCAACTTGTTGTATACAACATGCAGGAGTCCTAAGTATCCTGAAATAATCAAGACCAGTCCCTGCTGTTAAATCCCATTCCTTGGGTCAGGGCACACTGTGTGGCTTGACCGCTGTCTGGGAGAGGAGAGAGTGCAACAGAAAGAAGAAATAGTATTGCCAGGGAAAAGAAAGCAAGAAAAAAAAGTAAAAAGGAGGGTGCAAGGAGGTCTCAGCTGCCCACCCTAGTAATCAGTTGGTAAAAAATGTGCTTTCCATATCTGAGCCAGAAAGGTCCTCCACTCCCCACAGATTTCTGAACAAGGATACAAAAATCCAGTCACATTATAAAATGTCTGATAAGTTCAGGCTCTCACAATTTAATAGCTTCACTAAGGATTCACACTGAAGCACATAGTAACAATATTAGCTGCTAAAATGACTTTGCAGTTAAAATACATCTAATTAGCAGCCAGTGACATCTTTTTTTTTTTCTAAATTTTTTTCTTTTAAACAGTTAACTTCAGGGCTACATTATACCTGAATGAAAAGTGATTGAGCTCTGTCTGCTACTCAAAAGCCAGAGAAAGGGTATCTTCAATCAAGTATCTTAGGGCACTAGAAAATTAACTCACCTTTTTGTTATTAGATCCAGGGTTTCACAGGCCTGTTTGCCTGTTCTGCAGACCTTTAAAAACTCTGGTTAATTATTTCTTATTTAAAAATCTAAAGAAACATAGGCTAGGTACCATTTAATAATTAGCTGCTGTCTTCAGAACGTAAAACTTCGACTCTACTTAAAATAAAAATAACAACATGAGGACAATGCTACAAAACGCAAAAAAATGGCTGTGACCAGAATCTTCAGAGTTGCCGTGAAAACACATCATGTAGCTAATGGGACTTTTCTCCCTATATATGCTTAGTTTTTCTAGATACAAAAATAAATTAAAAAAAAAAGGTTAAAAAGAAAAAAAAAGAGGAAGGGGAAGGAAGGAGAGGGAAGGAAAAAAAAAAGAAATGAGAAATGCCTAAATATAAGTAAAGATAAGGTTAAACACCATGCCGGGGTATTGCTGGGAGTCTTTCTTCTGAATAATGCCAAGACCTTTCGAAGATGCCTGTTGTCTCTAGGTGTGTGTGGGCGGATGAAGTGTGATATTACATAACACACACGCGGCAGTGGCTGTGCACAACAGTACTGATTAAAACGCTTGACTCTGAAACTCAGATCTCCATTTCCTGGGCTGTTCATAGATCATGTCAGACCCTTGAACACCGTGAATGTTATCCTTTGTTTATGAGACTCTTTGGCTTTCTTTTAATCAGGGCATTTTCTTTTTTAATGACAGAGAAGCAACTACCAGCTCCTACAGTTGGTTGCTTTGAAGCCCTTCTTACATGGCAGTTGAGTTCTACCATATAAATGTGAATACTTAATATTTATGCCACATTTTCATTCTTTCTTTAAAGCACCCCATTTACATATTTCTGGAGAATAATGATACTTCTGCAGGGCAGGTGAAAAAACATTTCTGCATATGGAGTCAATGGGGAAAAGCATTAAGAGTCAATATTGTAAAAATCAGCCCCTAAATTTAAATGGCTTGAATTGAGCATGCAGCTGTGGTTGTCTGTCAGTAGTTAGATGCTGTAATAATAATAATAACAACAATAATAACAATAATAATAATAATAATAATAATAATAATAATAATAATAATAATAACAACATTTTCATTTCTCTAGTGCCTTCTGTGCAAAGATCTGGAAGTATTTTGCAAAGACAAACTGAGTTTGGAACACCCTGTTTGGTTAATAAATACACTAATATATCTAAAGTGCATGCAATTCCTCTCAGTGTGTAAAAATCCATATTTTTGCCATTCACATATTTGTGCGTGACATTTTGGAGACTTGGACATCGAGGGCAAACTGTGGAGAATTTTACTTACCTAAGAGACCATGTGAATTCACAGAGATAGCCCACGCTATGCCTGCAAGACTGCTTTTGCAGTCCAAAATCCCTGTTTTAGAAAATGCGGTTGTGGGTTGTCACTGGCCCCACTCAGAACCCAGGACAGGTGGCCAACAGGGTCATCCAGGTGCCGCATGGCTGCATTGTCACCATCCCTATGTGCCAGTTCTCCATGGGGGCAGCTGCAGGTATACTCATCCCTCTCGCCCACCTGGTGCTTATCTAAACCTGGCTCTTTATATAGCACATAGCACGTGTCTGTGCTATGAACATGAAACTAAAGGAAAAACTGAAACACCTTGGCTCACCCCAATTAAACACACAAGGAAAAGGACTCTCACCTACCCCAAGGCATTGCTTCCCTTCTGCAGTGCCCCCTGCCCACTCCACCGACACAAGGCTTTGCGCAAAGGAGGACCATATCCCTTTGCAATAAGAGCAACTGTGAGTAAAAGCAGGGGAAAACAGGGCAGGATTTAGCCTAAAAACATCATAACAGATAAGTAAATGCAGCATATTAACAGATGTGATAAAAATATAACACAGGAAGCCAGGGACTTATCTCAGGAGGGTGGGCTTGCAGACAGGGCTCTGGGTTGGGAAAGGGGCTGAGATGCACACCACAGCGCATAAGCCACCCAGTCTATGGCATATTCTCTCCAAGAGCTCAGTTTTCCCCTTCCTGTTGACTGCCTGTCTGGTCTGTTCAGCCCCAACACACTTCCAAACAGAGCCCAGCTCTCACTCCAGAGGTGCAGAGTGTCTAACATAATGGTGCCCTGAACTGAGATGCAATGTCCAGAAGCTACCCCCATAAACTAACAAATAACAATAATCACCCTGATTTGTGGAGGCTTTTTTCCTAGAAGGCATAAAGGTTGACAATAAACAGTAAGTCAGTTTTCCCAGTTTTGTTCCCCAACTCTTGTAAGTAAGTCCTGGGGAGTTTCAATGATTGTAAAAATCCTTGTGGGAACTTAAAATTTTAGTCTTGATTTTATCATTAATATCTCTATTTACTAGCAAATATTCCTGACGTAATTGAAACATATAACTACAACAGACAATCATAGCAATTTAACAGGCCCTGGAATTAATAAAGGAACTCAGTGGATGGAAAGAGCTGTTTTGAAAGGGCAAGGGCAGCTAGAGAGAGAAATTCCACTACAAATAATCAGAGAGCTTGACCACAAGAGGATGGTCAAGAGGCTAAAATGAACAAAGTGGCCAGGGAAGAGCCACAGATAAAAGTAGGAGTCATTAGCCCCACTGGATTTCTCAGCCATGTGCATTCAGAACCGAGCCCCACTCACAGGGTAAAGACTCAGCACTGCAAACATGTATCCTCAGGATGAATTTGGTCTCTGGAAAAGAGAACAGCACGATTTGCTGCTTGGGTAGTATCTCTGCTTTGCTCTAAAGTTTGCTTTCTGCTAGTACTGTTGAATTTTGTCCCTATCTCACAAGAAAAAAAAATATCACTGGTGGAATTAGCTGAGATAAGGCTTTAGCAGGTTTTCGGCAGTTTGGTAGGAAAAACAATTCCTAGAATGGGAGGGAACTTGGGGAAAAGAAGCAGATGAAGTGATTCTGCCCCTCTGTGCCTCAGTCTCCCCATCTGTGAAAATCGGCTAATGACATCCACCTGATTTAGTTAAATGTCCTGGAAACTAAAAAGACTCTCTAACAGCAATATATTAAGCAGCAGTACTGTTAACTGCTTCACTGCTGGAAATGCAAAGGAGAACCATCAGGTGATGCCGGTGTCCCTGCACAGCACAGATGGACAAACTTAATATACAGACACAATTAGCTTTGGGAGAGAATCACAGCTTCTGGTTTTTTGGCTCACCCCTTGCCAAAAGCAATGTAAGTGTAGGCACTTTTTAAGTGCTGAATTTCAATGTGAAAAATGGTCTATCTGCTTAGTGTGAAAGCATACAAAGTAATATAATGGCACGGGGGGGAGCACTAACATGTACATTCATAATTTTCAAATTTTTGTTTGTGCACAGAGCACATTCACCATGTTCACACTCAGCAGAGCAACTCACTAACACCAAGCAAACTTGAAAAAGCAAAGCAGAGCAAGCCATTTGAGAGGGAGGGAGCAACAGCAATTTTTAAAACAAAGGTTCCCTTCGAGTTTTAAATCTCTCAGGGGAAAACTAATCCAGTTGTGTGTGTATGAGTGGACCCAAGTCTGATAACTGAATCTGAAATTAAATGAGCAGAGAATCAACTGGAGATGGTAAAACAATCCACCAAATGAGGGAAACACTGAGGATCTAAAGCTTTGGTCTTCCATTCAGTGGACAGCAGCACAACTGAGTAAATAATGCTCTCTGAATGGAAAAGAAGCTAGGAAAGTAACGAGCTTTTAGATAATGAAAGAAAGCAGAAAAATAAACCAGCAACTAAGAAACTAGTTCAGACTAAAATGTAAGTGAAAAAAAAATTAAATAATGAACCAGCATTTCATTTGCCCAGGGAGCATGCTGCAAACCTGTGTCCAAACCTCCTGCTAAATAGAACAATAAAGTTTTAATCAAAGACTTGGATCCAAACAGAATTTTGCCAGTCACAAATGCTAATTAGACAGGATAACCAAACCCAGGACCAGGAGAAGTAAAATACAAGTACAGTATAAAAAGAACCCTTTACTCCTTTCAGTCTGACACAAAACTAAGAGCAAAGTCAACTACAAGGAAACAAGAACCATTCTAAGTACAGAATCATTTTTATGAGGTATGTATTTTCTGTACCAGATTTCCCCATAACTCTCATTTTACTCATTTATTTGTACAGAATAGCATCTTTCTCTACAAGATAAAAATATAAGACACAAAAAGGCTTTTTATTATCAGGTCTGCTTAAGATGGAAACTGAATATACTTACCCAGGTACGTGTATTAAAAAAAACCCAAAGTAATAACAAACCAGAGATACTGTACAAACAAGATGAGGCAAGAGAATTCTGTCAAACGCCCATGTTCAGGATGAGGAAGCAATATTAAATTCATACCCTTCGCCTCAGTAAAATAATGGTGAGTAGACTTTTGTTTTGTTTCTGATGAAAATGTCAATGTACTAAAACGTCAGCTTATTGCTCTATATCACAGTCTAACCAAATCTTTCTATAACCTCTTGCATTATGAGCAAAATCTCTAAAATGTCACCAACTAAAAAAACTGAACTAGCCTGTAATTAGTTTCAACAAAGTCATCCTTTTAACCCTAATTTTCTAGATGTAGATGGTATTTCCAAAGTAAGCATTATGAACCTTCCTTAAGGACAAGTAGAATCAAATTGTAAAATCATAAGCAGCGACCTAGTAGCTATTCCTCGAAGCAAGCCCTTTATTTCCCTGTAATAAATTCAAATCCAGTCTTCAGTCTCTTAATAGGTAATCAGAGAAAATATGCATGCACACCTAAACCCCTACAACAAACCTTATTTTTTAAATAACATTTCAATCGCTAATATAATAAAGACTGTTATAACACGTTAGCACTGGTATCATTATTCCTTATGATTCAATATTCTAATGACTGGCTGTAACAGAGGTTTATGTTCTGCAGAGGTTTATACCACTATTTAATGTAATTAAGCAAACTGGCAGCCAGTGCCTCTATGGAAATATCATTTCTATCACAGAGTATTCCCACCAGAAATTCAGAGGGATCATAACATACAAACTTTGATTCTGTTTATTTTTTCCCCTGTTCTGAAACTGATCTGGCATTTCTTCGACTTAGTGCTAAGTGGAAGAAGGAATTAATTTGGCTTCTGTAGACATGTTATTATTGACAATACTAATAATCTATGACAAAGGGGCCATCCCCACTCCTCTCTTTCAGCAAGCATAGCAGCCTGCAACATCACTTTGCAAAACCCCAGAGCTGGACTCTTCTCCTGCCAGGAGCCCTGTGAATGTAGCAGCAATGGTGTTTTAAGTAAGCCATTAAAATGCTAATATTCAGCATAGGGCCAGATCCCTGTTACCACTGAAAGCAGAACTAAAGCTCCTCTGGAGACAGGATAAGGCCCTTCCAATATGATCAAAGAGTAAATACATGCAAAGCTCTGATGGGAAAAAGGATCTTTTTTCTAATTTTAAAACTAAACAGGGAGAGTCCACCAAGCTCATAATCCATGTTACAGTCACATCTGGGATCACTGACATCTAGGATAACAGCAGTGAGGAAGATGGGTCCAGGCTAAAAAGTTGCCACCTGGGGTCAAAGAAGAGCACTTAATACTCAGAATTGCATCAAAACTGAGTTATTTATCTTTTGGACTACGCTCCCCTTCACTCGACACAGCTCTGCTGATGACAGCAGATGTGCCACCCACACTCTCTATATATTTTATATATATACATTCACAGTGCATGGCTTTGTCACATCTGCATTTACCCCACCTTGTAAAGGAAGCTCAGCCCCTCACTCAAGCAGGAGGTTGTGGGGCCATCCAAGAGCACGGGGTCAGGAGCAGAATTCAGACTCAAAACTAGAGTTCACCCTCTGCCTGCAACAGCTCACAAGCTGACTTGGTTAAATAAAGGCTCGGATATCTCTCACTCCTGTCTGTAAAGCTCTCTGTGGAGGGAAGAAAAAAAAATTTGAAACAAAGCCCACTCCCATTTCTGGGGGAGAATGGGACAAGGAATGATCATGAGGAAGGGAAAATGTCTGGTTCTTATTATTGCGATCTCCAGCACTTTCACCTCCACAAACAGTTTAAAGAGGGGCTTCTGGAAAGTTGGCTTCTTCAACTTTCCTTGATATGGGCTCTCAAACTGCCAGGATCTGGTTACATTTTCTCCTTCTCCAGATTTTAATATTTTTATTTTTTATTCTAATGGGGAGTGGGGGAAGGAAGAGTGGGAATCTCAGTGTCACTGTATGAAAGAAGTCACCGGCTTTTGCAATCCAGCAGCTTCCTTGGCAGAGGGAACTGCTGGTTGGCATAATCCACTCATTTGACAAAACTACTATTTCTGGGCACAGGCTCAAAAACAGGTAGGAAGCAAATGCTGAGAAATAAGGAAGTAAAAACAGCCAACAGATTTTTCACTACCAAGAACGCCAAGAGTAAACATGATTTATTTAGCTGTGTTTAACATGTCTCTTCTGCACTAGACTGCAGAAATCTGCTTGCATTTAGAGCAGGAGGAGGAGGAGGCAGGGGGGAGGGGATGAAAAGGGAATCCATTACGGCACTCCGCTGGTACTTTCTGAATTGTTCAGTCACACAGTTTTATGGAGTACAAGTATTTTCTAGCCCAAAATATATTCATGTGTCTGAAGAAAGCAGCACTAATCTGCTGTTAATTAACAAGCTGCTGCTAACAAAAGATGAAGGACCCAATTCTTACAAACAATATTTACGTGGGTGTTGCATGATTTTGTCACAGATCTTTTCTCTTTTTCCCCTTCCCCACTTCCCACCCTGCCTCCTCCTCTTCCTCAGCACCCAGTTGCAGGGATCCAACACAGAGGAGTGCCATCTATTCTTGGAACCAACACCCGTAGCGGAGGTGAGGGCACCCAGCCTTGTCCCAACGTAGTCAAACTCAGACAGGATCTTGCCTGAGGCACTCAGCTCCAGAGCTCGCAGCTCCCCACACGGGGAAGGGCCCTATCACACCCTCACAAGTGAAATTTCCTTAGATCGCTACTCATTTATGAGGGAGAAGCCATCTTCTGGCACCGTGCCCACAGTGGCATTGCTGCTAAGGCTCCGGGAAGTGGCACGAAGCCTCCCATCCTCACCAGCCAGAGCAGGCTGTGAGAGGGGATAGGAAACATAACTGCCTTTCCCAGTACCTTCTGTGTGATTTCACTTTTGTTTAATCCAATCTTTTCGCCAATAAATTTGGGAACATGCTAACAGCACAGCGACTCCAAGGAATTAGGGCTTGTTCAAAAATGCTAATGCACACACAGAAGGGTAGGGCTGTGAGCAATGAACCCCATGGCAGCTCTCCTGGTCACAGCCCTGCTGCCCTCGTCTGCTCCCCGCTGGCATTTTGGACAGAAGTGCTTGTGGCCTCATCCAGAGGAGTACTGAGCCTAGCAGACTACTTCAAGTCTCCACTGGCTGCAGCCAGGCACTTTGGAAAATAAACCCATTCACATCTTTTCTGCTTCATCTGAGAAATGAGACTGCTTATCTCCTGTGGGCGTCCTAAAGCTGGTGCTGGCAAAGAGATAGGAGAGTTAAAACCAATAACAGCTAGCATTAAAAATTCCTGGACTTGCTCCACTCCTGGCAACAAAGGTGGGGCTGCAGGGTAGGAGAACGGGCTAATGAACTTCTGTACTTCACCCATCAAACCACACCAACCTGTTCTACAGAAGGGTTACAAGGGACAGGGTTTAGGCTCTGCTCTGTGCTGCCATCACACAGTCAGGCTGGGAGAAGTGTAGGGGCAAAAGGGTGGGAAACAGAAGAATTCAAGCGTGACTCTAGACGTGCCAGGTTCTCTAGGGTTCTCCCATAATGGCACGCTGGAGTGGTATTTCTGCTAGCACAGTTCTCTGCATACCCCAGTTACTGTCCCACCCTGAAGGCCACAGTGAGAAACAAACTCCACTGGAGCATACACACATCTGCCCTTCCAGGTTTTTTCTCTGTACCCTCAGCTCATTCCCCAAATCATGGATTTTTCACTGAAAAAGTCAAAACCACCCTCTCAGCACATCCCTGGGCACCCTGGCCAGCATCCAGCCCCATCACTAGCTCCCTCCCACAGGACCTGTTCTGGCCTCTGCCCTGGCAGGAGCCTCTGAGAGAGACTATCCCTGAATGCAGACTAGCACTGACTCTTCCCCACATCATTCTCTCTGTTCATGTTCAGTGTCACCTTTGCCACTTGTAGTCCAGCATTTTAATAAAGTCCTTGTCTGGGCGTTTTCAAAGGTCTATTTAATTTTTTTTTTTTTTTTGTATTAGCAGTGATATTTGAAACACTGATATTTATCATTTGAAAAGTAAAGCAAACACATTTAAACAAGCATCTTTAAAGAGTTAATGAAAGAGAAATAGATCCATCCATATTGTATTCTCCACTCAGAGTCGCTCAAAGAAATAAACCTTTCCAGATAACAGGGAAGTCTCCCAACAGAGAAGACAATAGAAACGCTCAAGCTTCCTGCGGAGGGAATGAAGACAACCAGTGAATTTCCCCACCCAAGCAATGCCTGTTGCAAGCTGCTGGTCGCCTGAAAAAAACTCTAGCCCAATCAGCCTCAAGGGCCCAGTCCACAGACCATCAATCCAGCTCATTGGTCCTTCCAAAACAAGCAGGTGCTTTTGCTAGGGGTATCTGACAGACACCACTGCACCCATAACCTTCCTCTGCTTAAATATTTCTAACAAACACTTATTGTCACATAGGGAGCATTGAGGATTGAAGATTGAGGGTGGTTTTCCTCACCCACAAGAGCAGACATAGTAAGGATGAGGCCAGTACAAGACAATGTACTGTCAAAAGCCCCCTGAAGGGATGGGTACTTCTGGTGGCCAGTAAAGACGTCACTTGCTCCTGTGCACTAGCACTATTAAAAGAATACCACCTTGTGCATCCCTTTGGAAAAACAGCTCCAATCAGGTATCCTCAATCAGCTTCAAAATCAAAAATAAAGTGCATCATCTTAAATGATGACCTTTGCACAGTGAGGATGGCATCCTCCAGGGAAGTCTGAGGGAGCTGGAGTGGGGGCTCAGGGGTTTTTTTAGGGGGTGGTTTGGTCTTACTGTTTTAACGTCTTTCTTGCAAAAAGGCTCTGTACTGTAAACACTAATCAAACACTGTATTCTGCCTTTTAGTCTTGAACAATTATGAGTACAGTTTTGTGATCTTTAGCCATATTTACTGATACTCAAAGGCAGATTCTATCTTGTTAGATTGTTATAAATGGGACCCCAGGGAATCGGCACACAGGCAGAGGCAGATGTGAGAGAGCCTTCTCAGAGCTCGGGTGTGCTTCAGTTTTCTACTGCTGAAATTACTAACATTTTGGAGGAAAAAAAGAAAACAACCAACTTCGGATTCTTCTGCCAGGTCATTACAGAGAACTGTCTGTAGATTCAGAAAAAATGCCATTTTTCTGAACTTAATATTTTTTAAGATTAACTGTTAAATTTCAAAGCATGGTTTGCACGTGCTGGCCACTTGAATGCACAAGAGTTTCAGAGACAGACACAGAAAAGGTTTTTGGTTATAAACCATTAAAGAAAGAAACCCACAAATTCTATTTCATTTTCTCTTACTTAAACATGTTGTTTCTGCTCCAGACCTGTTTCATAATACCATAAAGCAGAGGCATGTTTCCGACACTAGGTTTGGGAAGCTGTCACATAAAAGGTAAACTTTTAGTCTCCTATAGAAAAACAGCATACATTTTTATTTCCTGAGAAACAGCTCTCGAGAAATGTTTAAACAAGAATTTGAGAGCTGTGTGGTAAAGCCACATACAGGGGTCTCAGACAGCTACTGGGTTTGAGCTTTTTTTCCCTGTTGTTGTTTTTTTAATTCTTTAAATAACCCACTCAAAAGTAGACTTCTAGGAACAGAGTAACCAAGATACATAGTAAAGTGAACCTCTAGGCTTGTGTTTATTTCTAGTTAATGGAAAAATTTTAACTGAAACATAGGCCTGATTTTCTAGCTATTCATCCCCATCTTTTTGTTTTCTTGGGACTCACAATTGAATACTTTTAAAAAGTTAATTGTGTCACAATTAGTAACGTATTTGTCCTCCGATATTTTTAATAGCAACCCAGGTTTTTCCCCAAGGCACTTAAAAATGGCAGGTTCAACTATATTCTCCCTTTTTTAAAACTCCCATGCACTTTCGACTTCAAAAAACTCCCACATGCATTTCACTTGGTCTGAAAATACCAGCACAGATAATCCTGCCAACGCTTACAGACATGCTTAACTTTCTGCACATCAGTAATCCCGCTGACTGCAGAGGGCCACTGGTGTACCTACAGCTCAGTGCAGGCTATGGATGAAATCTGGCCTGCACTGAAACCAATGGCAAAAAAACCCCATTGACGTCAATAAGGTTGTGCTTTGACATCCAATTTGTTGCAGGATTGGGACCATCCTCAATTCAAGGTACTTTCCCAAACTATTTTTTATTTTGGTTTGTTTTTTTCCCTCCTTTTTTCTTCCTGCTCTTTCTCCCCCTCACCTCCCACACTCACTCTTTTGAGGCCCCATATTGAGACCACTTGAAAACTCCCGCCTTTCAAATCCCTCCTGAGGAAAATCCCCTCACTGAGACAGGAAACATCCTTTGCAGGTAAAGCTGAAAGAAACTATTTTGCTCCACTGTGTGCGTTCGAGTAAACTAATTAAAACCTGGGAACTTGGATTCCAACCAATGCCAAGAAGCAATCGTTAGCGTGAGCTGGAGTGAAATGGGAAGCTCCAGACATTTAAAATTAGCTGTAGAGGTGGGGGGGAGAGAAGAAATAAAAAAGCAAAAAACAAGGGAAAAAAAGTGGAGGGAACGAGGGAAAGGAGGTTTTGTAATTTTTACTGTAAAGTTAACTCAGTGCAGCTTGAACTGCATGGGGTTAAAATTAATTTGGTGAGGGATGCTATACAAAGAGGGGAGAAACACTGCTGAAAAGCAGGGGAGGGGGAAGCAGCAGCAGCCATCTCGGAAGCGCTGTGGTGTTTTGAAGAGCGGGCAGAAGTGAGCAAACCAGCTGAACCGCTTGCAGAATTAATCAGTAACAAAGAGGCTGGAGCTGTTGGCGGGCTTCAGCCCTTGAACCTGGACTCTGCTCTATAAATTTNGGGCTGGAATGGAAAATATATTCCTTCTTGCTTGGTAAACTTCCCTTCAGTTTCTAACTCTTTTTATGAGCTAGTTATAGGGCAGTCCAGAAAACAGTAAACAAATGTGAGTCTTGAAAGGAAAAAATTAACCAGGAGTTGGTTTAATAAAGAAAATAAACCAAGTAGTTGCTAAATTCAAATCTGGATTTTGCCTGCACGCAAGTACATTAGCTCTAATAGAAGACTTAAAGAGCACCTCGGCAATAATTCAAAAGAGACTTTTACAGTTACATTAGCTGACTACAGGTTTGACTCTGAAAATAATAAATGTCTTAAAAGAGAAAGAGAGCTGTTTAAGCCCTGCCTGCAGTCTCATCTTGTTCTCTCCTCCCCCACCACTCCACCTTGTTTAAATGACCATTACAAAAGGAGTGTGATATGAAAACATGCCATCATTTATTCAGCAGCATCTCTTTCCTCTCTTATTTTTCCCCTCTTCAAAGAGGAGTGTGCCGGAGAACCTTGTGCTCTCCTCAACCTCTGCTCACTGCCAAGGCAGTTTGAGCCACAAATACTTTGCCGCTGCCGTGCATTCCCAGTGTGAGCAGACAAGGAGTGGGCTGGAGCAGAGTGAGGGGCTGGAGTGCAGAGGAGGGGAGCTGTCAAAGTGGGAAGAAAGAAGGCAAACATCTATTCAGAGGCCAGATGCGCTGAGCAAGGTCAGCTGCAGAGACAGAGCCCTTTGCAGCAGCTAGGCAATTACATCCAAAGTCTGCACAGCACCGAGAGTCCTACAACCTGCATGCAAGGGCTGGACCAGAGGATCTAGGACAGCTGGAAGAAGGTCTATAATAATTTTAATTGGTCTTCCGAGATGCTAAAGGATAGATGAGATGCTCTTTAGCTAGAGCAGAGGGGCTGATGCTCTATACTTCTTGCAAGAATACATGCAGATAAAATACTCTAATGAGAGAGTGGAGAGAGAAAAATATGGTAAGTGCCAGCAGTGATCAAAAGGTGAAATAAAATGTCAAATAAGATGCAGCCTAATCAGAGCATGGAGGACAGGTATACAAAATCTCTTCACCAAAAGTGGCTGTTAAGGTAAATTAGATTAATCACTCCCAGCTCCCTTCCTCCCCAGACTCCCTTAATTTTAAAGAAGGGGCTTATTCCTGTAAGGCTGAACACCATCCAAAGCTGCTGGACATTTAAAACTATGTATGTAACAGGCTTGCTACAGACACACATCCTGTAATTCCACTTTCCAAGAAGACTGGGATCTGCTACTTGGTAGGTCTTTTCCATCTGCAGCTTTTATGACCCTGCCCAGGGACCAGTGAGCAGAGTCCCCCTATTCTCGCTTGAAAAATATGCTACCTAATGCCAGAAGGAGCAAGTCTAAGAACTGTTAGGCTTAACAGTGGTTTGTGCTGATCATGCTCAAATCTTTCTGCAAAGGCGTACATGCATAGAGGAAAAAACAACAACCACTAAAGTAACCACTTCACATCTGCCATTAACATTATTAAACTCCTTACAAGCGGTATCTACCCACCTTCCCCACTACACACAAACATACACACAACCCCAAGCTCTGGAACAAGGCAACTAAGAGCCAAGATGACTCTTCTCTCGCTGCTGCAGCAACAACATTCATTTCTGTTAAGGGGTTAACGATTCGTTTCCACTACTTCTCTCGAGAAAACCTACAATGAAAACATTGGCTCACGAAAGCGTTCTCACTGCCAGAATGCCACAGCGCAAGTGAAAAGTCCGTTTTGTTTTCATTACATCTCTGGGATTTCCGGCTTAACTCCTGAGCTTAGACACCAAATCCCTAGATACCCCACCCACCCAGTTCTTCTTCTTTTTCTTCTTTTTTTTTTAAATAATATTTCTACTGCACAGCCCATCATTTACCATTTGGAGGGTGGGAGAGAATGGGGAAAAGGAACCACGCTGAAAAAGATGCTCTTGTTGGAGCAAGTGCACACATCTCCCAAGACAAGAGTTACCCAGCTACCCAGTTTCTCCTAACTTCCAGGGTTTTCTGCTGAGAAACATGGATTTATTTCTATACCTGGCCTCTTTCTTCTACTTCTTACCCTTCAGGCTCCCATCTTCCTACTCAGCCACCGAAGTCAGTGTTGAAAGTCAGCCCCAAATCTATGCCCTTTGAAGTTATGTGACATGACATAGAAATCCAAGCCTTTCTTGTACAAAAAGTATGATTACTTCACAGGTTGTTTTTTTCTCCAGTTATGATAGAAAAATGTTCCAATCTCCAAAAAACCCTAGAAAGGTTCAACCTTTGTGTCACAGCCGATTTGGTCACTGTGTGTATAAGCAGCAGAGTTCAAACACAGGCTGAGAAAGAAAAACAACCTATGGAAAAGACATGAAGGGAGGCAGCCTCATATTATAGCAACACTTTCGTCTTGCTGAAGCAAAGGAACCATTTCTGTGCCTTTATGTATTTATCCACTGCTGGAAAGCAACAGCAACTTTTTCTATCTCTGTAGGAGCTTTTCTCTTTTACAGGGCTTCCACACACCTGACTTTCCTTCAGCTATATCCCAATGCAAAATTCCCCTGCAAACACCTACGAACTCCTTTCTTGCAGCCAGTACTCCACTGAGCACAAGCATATTGCTATTAGTTGCATCCACACAAATGCCAAAGCAGTCCACAAGATAGCTGGGCACGGCTTTTACTTTCCTCTTAACAATTACTCAGAAAGTTGTAAAAAAAAATTAGTAATGGCTGGCTGACCAGTGCCTTTTCATCATTAACCATTAGTGTTGCCTATAAAAATCTACCAAACTTTCCACAATAATAATAACCAGATATAATCAGGATTTTTGGTCTTTTACACACAGCCCAAGTAATTTCACAAAAGGGACCAAATAAAGTCAAAAAAACACTTTGTTTGGTGACATTTTGTGTGGGTTCTGAGGCCAGAGTACTTCTATTTAATTAAAGAACAGTAACAACAGTGCCAAGCTGGTACAAACAAGTAAGTTTTGCTCTTAAAGAGGGATTCTTCACATGCATTCACCTGAGATCAAGAATACTCTGTCCATGTGTATTGACTGACCTTCTTAAATCCCCTCTCGTCAGCCTGCAAAATGGCACTTCTGTCAAAAAGGTTTTACCCAGAATTGTCACTCATAAAACCAAAGATGACTATAGCTAAGAGAGATTAGAAGGAGAGAAAATAACGGCAGCATGCTCCGGTTTCTCAGTTCAGCACACAATGCATTCAGGGGCAGGTCTCCACTTGTGCCACCTTATAAATCTGGCATGGTCCTGTCAGTTTCAGGGGAGTTACCCCAGGTGAAACCACGGCCGAGCGGGTGAACTAGACCCCCCCCCCACTCCTCCAGCACCAACAACTATCGTTTCAGCCTCGTGGGAATCCTGCTTACCACATACAAGGTGCAGAAAATAATTCTGAAAAACAGGATGGTGAGAGGAACAAAACCAAAAAGTAAAAAACCATCAGGCCTAATGTTCCTCGGCAGGTTTTTTTTAATCTGCTTTTAAAACTCGGTGTGACTATTTTCACTCTTGACTGGCAAATGCCAGGGAAGCCTTGGTGCCTGGCGGGGCCAGACCCCAGGCAGGACAAGGCTAGGGGTGAGCTGAGGTTGCAGTGAGAAGAGGGCAGCCAGTGGCCTCAGGCTGAGGCTGAGCAGAGGGCGCTGGAGTGGGGCCACAGGGTGTGGTGGAGTTCAAGCAAGGGGAAGGAAGGGTTTTGTAACTGGCAGGTTTCTCACCTTTAACTCTTGCTGGGAGCAGCAGAGTCTGTACTGCTGCCTTGGCAAGAGACACTGTCACAGCAGTCCCGCAGTTGCAGCCCTGCCACACCTGCTGACAGGCACCCTCTCTTAGGATCCCACCCCCAGGAAACCATGTTCTTTGGAGAGCCCCATATTGGCAGCCTTAAAACTTTAAGCTGTGAACATTTCAGCAGCCCTTGGGCATGCTTGAAGCCTCAGCAAACCAGGGGAGGACACCTGCCAATGTGGGCCACTCCCATGAGCTGGGGGGTGCTCTGTCCCCAGAGTACAGCCAAGCTCCCCCAGCTTGCTTCCCAACCCCCAGTTCTGGGCATGAGCAGGGCTCTGGGTGAGATCACCCAGGTTGTTTTTCTCTCCGAACCCAAGCTAGGACCTCAGCAAGGTCCCAGGAGCAGGAGGCTTGCTCATTAACCCTCTCTCAGGGCACCACTAGTTGACACTTTCGGTGTGTCATGTGTCCTCCCCTTACTGCTAAGCAACACCAATTAGTAAAATGTGTTGCTAAATACCTGGAAAAACGTGTTGCTAAATACAGTAAAGGAGAAGAAGGAGGTGGCCAGGTAACTCCTCTGCACTCAGGAAAACCCTAGCAGTTGCGAGGGAAGAAACAAGCCTGGAAAAGCTTCTCAGAAAGGATTGCAGCAACAAGCTGAGTTTCTCAGGCACTATTACCACATATTTCTGGAAGCCTCTTCTTCACATAGTGTTTTTCCTGGCCTGGCTTTGACAAGTCACTTCTCCATGAAGTGACTCCCACTACCCAAGGGAGATGCTGGTAGCAGCACTCAGTGCTATGGCAGCCTTGGGCAGGGGATAGTCACCAAGCCCTAGCTCTGTGTTGTTCAGGACACCTCTGTCCAACCTGCCCAACATCACCATCACAATACCCTGGTTGTTTCAGCATGTATTTTCCTCCCCTCATATGTGAAGGCATCACGATGGCTGTCTGAGTCCTGCAGTTAATATGGGTGCACGGGTCCATAATGGTACACTGTAAGTGAATGTCTCAGGGTAGACAGCAATAATAATTAGCTGTCATGATTTGAAAAAAGGATAATCCATGCCATTGAGTTAACAATCACTCACACAACACACATGGATTTAACTAATCTTAATTTGGAGAAAAATAACAATTCTAAATATATCAAATAGCCTATTTCATGGCAACCTGCGGCGGTGTTTATCTCTAGCTTCCAGCACATGCAAGTTATTTAGTTTCTCTCACTGGCAGTTTTACCATTCAAAAGCCTGAAATGAACATTCATGGAGCAGGGGTTGCAGTTAAATCCTGCCTCTGACAGGGAGCCTTTTTTCATGCACATATAGTTCAAGTACAATGTATGGAGTCCGGCACTGATGGCCAGGACAAGATGAATGCAGAATTCCAATCAACCCTTCCCCTTTCCTAGCACTATCTTTGCAGAAATTAACTCGCCATCCTAGTGAACCTCTGCTGTTTCTGTTCTTACGTGCCTGTAAGGGTATGCTGGCCCAAAGGTGGAGACCTGCCA
Source organism: Neodrepanis coruscans (assembly GCA_013400695.1). NCBI lineage: Eukaryota > Metazoa > Chordata > Aves > Passeriformes > Philepittidae > Neodrepanis > Neodrepanis coruscans. The sequence goes on along the minus strand of VYZS01014915.1, from coordinate 11,264 downwards.
GTGAATCTGGAGATCTGGTCCAAGTGGTGCCTGCTCCACAGAGGCTCCCTCCCCTCTGCCAGGGTTATATGAAACCATCCTGCATTAAAAACAGATTGGCTGGTACTTGTTGTCTTTAATCTATTTCGTTTCAGAGAGTCCTGCTAATAAATAGACTGGTAGCCCATGAGCCCAGAAGGGCCATGGGGAAGAGAGGAGATACTATCGGTCAAAGGACAGTGAGAGCCTACATCTCAGGTCATTCTTCAGCCAGGAGAGGTCACCTGGTTATGCCCAAGATCTGATAAATATGAAAGATTAAAAGAGATATAAAATACAATGGTGGTGTCATTTTCTTCCAAAATACCTGCCAGCAGTGGAGTAAAAGAAGCAGTGACTGATAACTCCTAGCTGACTCATTGGCTGGGCTGTTTTGCTGTGTGACAATCTGGTACATCTGTTCAATACTATCACACCCTCTGCACAAGACGCAGAACTGATCTTCAAAAAAAAAAACAAAAAACTTTACATGGCAGACTGCTCCTAAGCACGTCATATCCTCCCAGTGCTAGCTAACATGCTACCACACACCTCATGGAGAGTGGTAACTAAATGAAAACGCCTTGAAAACCTCGGATTTGTGAGTTACCAATCAGGAAAAGATGACAGATTGTATTATCAGAAGATCTTTAAAAGCTGATTGCAGAGACAAATTTGCCTTTGCCTCTACTGAAATTCAGAAAAGTCAGTCAGAGATTTGTGTTGCGTGCTTACAAATTTTTGCAGACTCTTGAGCTCTACCTTTCTCCTTCAAAGCAGTACAAGATCTGTTATGTGGTCAAGAGGCATTCAGTGACCAGGGCAAAAAGAGTTTCCAAGAGAAAAAAAAAAAGACGAAAAGAAACAGAGGAGGAAAGACCTCAGGAGCACCCTTTGCCAGGATGAATGCTCAGCACAGTGCTGCATCCCAATATCCTCATACCTAGAGGGAAGAGAGGTGCAATGGCAGAGCCAAGCTCAGCACTTGACATACCCTCAGTGCATTCAGCCATGGGAAGCTGTAAGGTTTGGCAGCTTAGTCACACTGCAGAAGGCCATACAAATCATTTTGACCAAATAAGAAGGTCTACAAAAATAACACAAGATCAAGGAGAGGAGCTGAAACCTCTCTGAGGGCAGCAGTGGTAGCAGCATATTTCAGGGAGACGGAGTGGCGAGTGGGTGATTTCTGGTTTCCCTCTTCAAATATAAAGACTCAATTATCTTTGAACAGCTTGCTTTACACATGAATTGACACATTTATTTTACAATAAATAACTGAAAGTTATCTATGTTTCCTTTACTGTTAATCTACACAAAGAAATAATAAACAGAGCTTGTCTACAAAAATGCAACTACTGCAGTCCTCAGAATTCAATTAAGCTAAAATAATTAATGCTTCCACCATATTAAATTACTTTATACATTTGAGCCACTGAAGTTTTTTTTTATTATTATTCTTTAATCTTTTTCGCCTTTTTATTTAATAAAAAAAAAGTTAGTTTCAAAGGGGGGCCTGGCTAGGAGGGGGGAAAAGAGCATGATTTGCTGTTAAAATGTAATGGTCTCCTTTAGCTGACACAGCATGTAGAGTGTTTTGTGCCTTTGATTAAAATAACATTTTAAATGCTTTGAACAAACATATCTCCCCATACTTCTAAGGGATTATTTTACATATTTCGTGGTGGAATAAAGAAATTCATTCTTCCTTTCGCAGTACAGAAAGGCTAAGAATATCTTTCGTCACATATAAAGTAAAAATACTGTAGGCTGTTGCATTATTACAAAAAAAATAAAAAAATAAAGGGAGGGGGTGGCAGGGTAGGAGAAAGCTGCCTTAGAGATTAAGTTTCCCTTTTATGAAATCGTATTTAGTCTCTTTTTTTAACAAATCTAACAACAATGCTCTACAGCCGCTCACTGGGAAATACCTTTAATGTTAAATGCAGATTCTGATTTTCTTGGCTAATGCAGAAAGCCTTTCTATTGAAATATAAATAAGGGGTTTGGTATATCCCACTAAAGCCTTTCCAGTGAATGACTTCTGTGGGTTTTTCATGGCTACCCTCCATGGCTGTAATGTGAGGCTTTTATCCTACTATTGAAAACTATCCGCTGCTATTAAAAAAATATGGAAGGACACTGCACCTTTTTATCTCAGAGCTGGGCTCCTAATTGAGAAAGCATTATTACTGCACTGTTTAGTGGATGTCCCTATCTCCATGCACTGCTGAGAAAATGCCAATCAAATGATAAACCCTTTTATTTTTCTCAATTCAAAATCTTGCCTCCCAATATTTTCATTTGATATTCAGTTTAGTCTGAAAGAGATTAGGTGCTCCAGATTGGCTTTTAAATTTTTTTATGCCTTTTCCACATGTGAACATCCCCTTCACTGCCTCCTCCTCTGGAAGCTTTTCTGCAAGGTTATGTTGATGCTGACCCCCAGAAGCTAGGATGGGACAGCACCCTTTGCAGTGGGCCATTGAGGCACTTCACTATGGACTGAACTTGGGCAGAGATTAGTAAGAGATGAGCTCTGGACTGCAGCTGCAGCATAGGTCTCCTGAACTAACTTTACTAAGCACTGGGCACCCTCTGCAAGGGGCTGAGCACCAACAGCTTGCACAGAGATCAGCAGTTATTGAGAGTGCTCAGCACCACTCAGGCAGCCTTCAGCAGACTTGAGGAGAAGGTCCTGAATGCTTTTCTTCTTCTCCTACCAAATGGGAAGAAAATCTAATCTTCGAATCTGCTACATCATGAGGTAGTCATCTTTACCAAGAAATGCATTCACAAGTGCAAAAGGATGAGGAAAGCTGAATAAGGAGGTGAAAGGCTGAAAAACGATGAGGAAAATACAGGTAAGTTTTTACAGTAGAGTTGCTTTTAACACTACAGCATAGGCTGCCACAGCTAATGCCCCCAAAACTACCAGCTAGCCCATGCCAAGATGATGGCTGCACACAAAAAAGATTCCTAGAAGAAAACAGTGTGGCATATGTCCTCTCTTAAAAGACAGGAGGTCTGAAGACTGCATTTCAAAGCCCACATCCTCACTTAAATGGTGCCCAAGCTTGTCAGAGATGCCGGGGACTGATTCAGAGACCTTGAACATTAAAGCTGTGAATCTCTTAAGCTTCAATTGTAAAGATAGGAGCTTCTCACCAGTCTTCTAGGGATTCCCTCATGGGAGCATATCTACTTACAGGTAGGATTCTGGACTGTCAAATCTAATCCCTTAGGACAATTCCTAGAGAAATCAGGACAGTAGCAGCAAAGACAAATTGCCACTGGTCTTCTGCATAGGACACAGTTGGTTTGAACAAAAAAGGCCTATTTGAGGGGAGATCCTTCTGTGTAACATAAAGCTCCCACTCACTAGCAGGGAGGAGAGTCCTCCTTTCACCACTGCAAAGGGGAGAAATGCCCTGCACAATGGAAGCAGCCCCATGCCAGGCACTCCGCAGGAACCACTGCATATCAGCATGTCTAGGTATATACTATCATCCACCTGCTCACCTCTGAGCAGGGGAGGCCCACTGAATGAATATATGCAGTGCATACAAGAGCTTTTGACAAAGGGATGCCTCTAATTTGCTCAACAGAGCCAGCCTGTGCTCTTGTATCCTCACTCAGAAGACCCATTTAGGGTATGCATATGAACATAGGTGTTGTCCACCTCACCATCTACAGAGCCATCTACAGAGACCCAGGATAGGCAGCATAAGCAGAAGTGCAAGCCAGCAAGCTGATATCTACTCCAGGGAAGGAAAAAGGAAGAACTTAATGAACCCCTGCTTCAGCAGTCACAATGAAGTCTTCTTCCCACTGGGAAGAGCATTTTTCCACTGACTTCACTAGGGTGAGGATTTGGTCCTTCCCAGTGAGTCTCCATGTAACAAAGAGTATCTGGAACAGGACTGGACTGAACATCTCAACAATGTCCCCTACCCCTCTGCCACTTCTATCTGCTTAAGGATGCTTCTGAAATATTTTCTGACCCCAACTTTCAACATTTTCCCACATGTACAGACTGACCTTTGGTTCTCTCAGAGGACTGAGAGGCCTCTGTCTCCTGGCCTTGCACAGACAACTACACTGAATTAAACACAGGATGGACAGCCCTTCATAGCCATGTAGATCCTCCAGAACGGATGGTTCCTACAAAGCCCTGTTACTGAAGCCTGTGTTTCATAGCACTTTCTAGAGGACTCTAGTTAAAAGATTACCTAGGCAGTTGATTGAGTGTAAAACGTGCTGTACCTGCAATGTTCTCCTGCTTGGGGCAAATTCCTTTTGTAGGCGTGAGAAGACGGTCTTCTTCATCGGGTGTGACTTGGATCCCGATTTCCACTGGCTCTGACACTTTCCTGAGCTCGGCGCGTGAGGAGGGGGGAGGGCTGCTCTTATCCATGTTCTTTTCATAGCAGACACCACCAGTGCCATTGCACTGTTTTCTCTTGTGCTCTATAAAAACCAAGATGTCTCCCAGTGGGAAGTTCATCTGACACTGTCCACAGGTTAACAAGTCGGGGTCTGTCCCGCCTGCAGCGATGCTGATGCCGCTTGGGTCTGCTATTGCCAGGCTCTCATCCTCGTCGGCCAGTGCCGGTTCCACATGGTCAGCCTCTGCTTTGAATGGACAAGGAGAAAGAGGGAGGAAAGGGAGATGAGGGAAGAAGAGAAAGAGATTGATTTGAGTGTTCACAGACTGAAGGATGCATTATGGGAGGCCCAGCCTTTCCCCCATCCCCACCCCCCCCGCCAAAGAAGTCAAGCCTGATTAGATCTTTCTTTTATTTTTCAGCTTTTCTGCTCTCCCAGAATGATTTCAATATATTTTGCAACCAAGCCTGCCTGAAACAAAATGGAAAGGCTGACCTGGCATAGCTTTCCTGACAGCTCCTTCCCACTGCTGCCAGCACTGCAAGGATATCAGCAAAGAGCCATTTTGCAAGTGTTTGAGCCCCGAGTCACATTCTGAAATAGTTACTCTTTTTATTCCACCTTCTCATTCCCACCACTCCCAGCCATCTGGCCAAGGCCCCATTCAGCAAAGCCTATGCACCCAAACCTCTCTTTTTTCAGAAAGAGGGGGAAAGCTTGTATGCTTCAAACTAGCAGGACCAGGCTCACCCCGATGAACAAAATTAGCACCACCTTTCCAGTTACAAGGTTACCAGCAAGATTAAATGACCATGCATTAGCACAAATTTCAGAAAACAATTCAAAAGTGTAAGGCAAGTAGGGCAAGTCTCAGAAACAGTTAAGGGGTTTCAAAGGTGTGTATGGTGAGAAAGGGAATGAGGCATTTAGTTAACATACTGTAATATTGGCTGAGCCTGAAATCCACCACTCTATTTTTCTGATGTCAAATAATCCTGCCGTTGTCATGTAGGTTTAAAAAAAAAAGATTTTTTTATTTAAATTTTGCCCATAGACATGATGATTTTCATACTTTTACACCCAAATACTAGGAAAGAATTTCTGAGTGACCTGCATCATTTTCTACGAAATATGTCACTTCTCATTTCACAATTAATAAAAATTAGTGTGTTTTTAATTGATATTGATAATTTTTACATTATAAAATAATTGTGGATCACAATGCATTTCTGGGGCAAAATGTGGTTTTTGGTTTGTTTTCTCTTGTTCTGCCATGTAACTGCCAAATCATACAAACCTTGGACTTTACTCAGGCAAAATTTCTGCTGACTTTTGCCTAAGGCTGGTTTGCCTCTGCAAGGACTATAGAATTTGGGCTGAACAAAACAGAGGAACTAACAGTATGTAAATCAGTGACTGAGACATCTAACAGAATCAGGGTTGAAGGAATAGGAGGAAAAATGTTCTCTATTAGCCCAAGCGGTTTCCTTATGGATTTCCTGGGGAAAGTAAGTCACACAAATATCTCAAAGAAGTAAGACTGTAATATATGATCCAGATCTGAACTCTTCTCCAGTACAAAAACAAAAGGATTTTTGTGCCACTCTTCAGCAATTGCAAAAGAGGAGAAACATGGGAAAGAGATAAGAGGTAGAAGGTACACTGCATTATCTGGCAAAAAAAATGACTGAGCCTTGAAAAAAGGTAATTTAGAAAAAGAATTACTTGTATTTTTGCCTTCCAGAATAAGTAATTGATCAGCATATCCACCAGTGGTATTACAAGTTGCATCAGAGCTCCCTAACAGCAAAACAGAGAGCAGCAGCAGCACCAGTGACAGCAGGAAAGGACAGAGACCCTAGAGAAGTGTCTGAGCATGGACCATCCTGCTGGAACAGACGATGGGCACAAGAAGGCTTCTGTTTCCAAACACACTCATTTTGAAAAGCATTAATTACCTTTTTCCCCTTAATCTAAGTTTAAAAGGAGTTTGAAGACAATACTATGCAATTAATTCACCAATTTATATCATGAAAAAATGCCTCCTTGCCTTAGTGAAAATGTAACTGTAACCTTGTGCTGAAAAGGAACTGCTGGGAAGGGAGCGGGTGCCTGCGAATAGAGTGTCACGATGCAAAAGGTAATTATTTAGTGCTGTGGTTCCCTTTAATGATCTAACATTGAGCAATATTGTTTATATTGAAGAGAGCTTGCACCTTTAATTACCAATTACATATACATCATTTTAGACCCAAAAGAAAAAGACTGTGAAAAGGTTCCTTTAGAAATGTGCATGCTATTTGTAGCCAGAATTCCTATTAAGGGGGAGCAGTGTGTCAAAATATTAAAAAAAAAACATACAGAGAGACACACACAGGCACACAGATACACACGCGGGAGATGGGACAAAGAGCTGGAAAAGACAACACGAAAACAGAAACTGAACCAAGGGTTGTAAGAAAAAAAAGGTGGCAGGAGAGAAAAATGCTTATTACTAGTTTCACTGTAAAGCCTTCAGATTAAAGTCTGTGTCTTAAATTACAAAGACTGAATTTTGGCATTTATATATAACAAATAAAAAGAAAAGCACAGACCTCAACTTTATTATCTTTTTGATGTGAGGATTTTTTTTTTGCCTGTGGTTTAAATTGTGCTCTTCAGAAAACGTAGCAAAATTGCTGCATTTGATAAGGGTCCTGACCAGGCGTCTGTGGAAACATGAAGGAGGTTTGAACAGCTAAACTATTACAATTCTTTCTTTTCAGTCCTACATTTCACTTGAATATTAGTTAAATCCACATATGCCTATTAGCTTATACCCGCTCACTTTCTCTTTCTGAGGACTCTGCAATGGCACTTTTTTAAAATAACATCTGGTATTCCTTCATATTTTGGCAGTCGTCACATCACCAAAAATCAGGTTTTCGTTTTCTTGGTATACTGAGACCTCTTGATCAGTAGTAATTGGATTTCAAACTATCAAAAGATTTTTTTTTTTTTACTCAACTCTATTTCTGATTTGAGCTTAATAAATCATCAAGCATGAGACCAGCTATTCACCCAACAATGCAGAAGCTATATTACATCTCCTTATTCAGGACATGGAAAATAGATATAAAAGAATGAAAAACAAAATACTGAATAGATCTTCAAATGTATTTTATCCATGTCAATTTGCATTTATTTTTTTTTCTTGGAATTAAAAAAAAAAAAGAAAGGCTTCCTATTGACAACTCAATTAAGCCATTAAAAACCTACATTCAAGTAACATTACAGGAGAGATTTAAAACCCACAAAGGAAGAGACAAAAAAGCCTGCAAGTCCAGCCCATAACACATCAGGTCATGCCTGGTTAATATAACAGCCAAGATCTTAGGCTGTTTAAGGAGTCCTTTAATACCGATGGGGCAATTTAGGCCATTCTCAATCTAAAGTTCTGACTCTACTTGTGTCTGTGGGTTTCAAATGAGTAGCTTCGCATTATTTGAATTTAACTCTGTGGTTTTATTGCTGTTGTTGGTACCTGGGTTTAAAGGGAGGAGAGTGTTTCTTCAGGAGTATTTATTTAAAATTAATTTGTATTTTTTAAAAAGAAAAAGTCAAGCCACACCCAAAAAAAAGGACAATGGAAAAAATTTCATCTCCCTTATGTGTGAAAAGGAAAAAACCTGCGAACAAGGTATTTACAGACAGGACTCATACCCTGGTTCTTCCAAAAGTGCTAAGGTGTGCCCAGCATTTTCTCTGCATCCAGAGATTCCTCTGGATTCAGAAGAGGACTGCCTTGGCATTGCCTGCCTATGGAGCCCGGTGAGTCGGCAATGGGCAATCTATAGGGACATGAGTGACAATGTTGTTATATGATGGCTTCATGAAATTAATGCAACCAGACAATCTAAATCATTTGCTTTACTTAAAAAGCACTACACTTGCTGACTGGACTCCAAACTCTCTGTCTGCCTACCACACAGTGGACAAACCCCTTAATTCCATAAAGGCACTGTAACAAAGCCACCAGCACTCCTACTCCAGTGTGGTGACATCATTAGAGCATATGTGCCTCATGCAAACAATGTTCTCATGCCCAATATTAAAGTGAATGGACATGGTAGCTACTTTCTGCCTGTCAGTTCTCTCAAAATCGTATTCTTTAATAGTGGAAAAGACTGTGTTACTAAAACTCATTTCCAAGGCCTTGGAGAACAGAACTGTGGATGCTTGTTCACAGGGTTTGGGTGAGGCTGAGTCCAGGCAGAAATTATTTATTTTCTTGCACTGAAGAACCAGGGTAACAAGGGATCTAAAAGTTGCCAACCTATTCTTCTCCTTATTTTTCCTGTCCTGCAATGTCAAAAGCAGACGGAGAAAGGTGGAAGAGGGAATATTTTGGTGTCAGGCCAAAGCATTGTGTGTGAAACCTCCCCTCCATAGCTGGTTTCTGCACAAATCGATAACAGGGTGGGGAAGGTGAGCACTGCCAGTGCCTTCACTGCAGAGGTGCTGCTGGGTGCCCTGCCTTCCCTATTATGACTACTGCCCACCCTTCTGCCCACCTGGGGGATGAAGCACAGGCCATCACCAGAGCCACTTTTCTCTGGGGAAGCTGAAGTTGCCCAGGGTCCACCACAGGGACACAGTTCCTGGTGTCCAGGCACAAGAAACTGCCCACAAGTGTGCTGCAGCACGTCAAGTGCACTGTTCTCACATAGTCACTGCTGTCTTGAAGGCACAGCCAGAGAGAGCTCAGCCTAGCTGGGGAGTGAGCACAAAGAATTGACTTGCTCTTCAGGGTGTTGGCCCAAAGCAGGCCTGAAAATGATGTCCCTTCAATCAACACCCACATATCACATTTACTGTAACATCAACGTGCTTAACGGAAATAGCTCACATCACACGCTCTCTGGCTTGGTTATTGCCGAGATCGGTGTCAGGATCCTTGCTGCACAAAGACTAACGCTGCTCAAAGCATGCAACGTGGCTCCTTGCCGTCCAAGTTTATCAATAACCTGCTTCCAGACCCTCCCAGCAGCTCCCTGCAGCTGCAAGGTGCAGAGTTGAGATTATGCCCACATATTGCATTAGCATCACACTCAGCGATACTAGACACAGCTTATCTGCCACCAATTTCTAATTTTTCTGAGGATTGCAAAACAATTGTTTGTAGAATTTAATTTTATTTAATTTAATTTTTATTTTTATTTTTCATTTTATTTTATTTTTTCCTAAATAGAAGTCTGAGACTGAGTTGGCCAAAAGAGGTGAATTGATGGAGAAGCCTCAGAAACACAGGACACTGCACTCTGCCTCACTTTCCCAGCGACTCTCCAGCCTGTGCGAAGTGCACAAAGGCAGCCAGAGCAGCGGCAAGGGAGACTGCCACACCGTGTGCGTCCGGCTCCGGTGCAGCCGCCGGGCCGCCACCGACCAGTCATCCACCTCCGTCCGGTCATCCGCCGACACGTGCCAGAGGGACGGCAGCACAGCGCGGCAGGTATCGGTGGCCCCGGCCCAGGCAGGATGGAGCTGCTGCCCCGGCTGGGTACCGACAGCGAGGGGACCAGGACACAGCGGGGCAGGGAAGAAGAGGGGAAATGACCCGTGTGTGCCGATGAACTGCACAGGGCGGCGAGTTGGAAGACTATCCTGCTGCACTGGTACCTCCAGACACCTTTACCAAAAGTAGATCGAATCTCTCAGAAAGCAGTTTCTGTACACACCTGAGGCAGAACAAGCCCATGCACTGCCACAAAGAGTCAACGTATCAGGATTTAAGGAAAATAACACAATAACCATGCCGGACCCAAACAGGAAAAAAGACAAGAATATCCAAGAATCTGCACAAATCTCCAACACTTGTCAGATCTTATTTCTTTAGAAACCATGCACAGTGTTACAGAAGGGAGTGGTGTGTCTCCTCTTAAGTAAACTATACGTTCATAAAAAAATATTTACGACTTTTGAGAGCGGAAAATGCATAGGCTCTTCTATAGACGGCAGAAGCTGTAAATCTCTGCAGATAAAATGGGATGTGATGATGTGATATAAAAGCATTCTTTGTTCCCCAGTGAATACATTTGTTTTATTTAAAACTAAACGACAACCAAGGAGAGAAAGGAGCTCTTGGTGCCACAAAAGGAGAAGGAGCGGTATTTGGGTACAGGCTTTGAATTGGCATAAAAAAGGGATGTTGGAAGCAGAGATTCTGACCCAAGGATTTAAAAGGCATGATCAAAATTAAGTAATTAGTTCTGAACATGTATTAAACACAAAACAGCTCTGTTCTTTTCTTAAATATAAAGCTCAAAAGAGACTGCGTTTTTCAATTGTGTATGGCATGCTGTTGCTCATATACAATTTTCTTAAGCCTTTTTTTTTACTTTCATTGAAGCATATTCATTATAACATTCAGCAAATTTATGGCTTCTTCCAGTGGCTTAGTAAAAGGGGTCATAAAAAAGTTAAGTAAACCAGTGTGTTTTTTTCCTCTCCCTTAACTTTGGATTCCTTTTTTGTACTGTGCTGTCTAGTGCTTAGTCTTTGGAAAGTACCTTGGGCATATCCAGCACACACACAAATTATCAGCTGCTCCAGGAAAAAAACAAAACGGAATTTCTTGCACTGAGGCAACTACACAAAAGACTTGCATATGTCAAAAATACAGAACTAAGTCCCTGTGAATGCTGCACCATTAATCAAATCCCCGATCCGGTGTCACTTTTGCCAGTAAAATGATTATATTCTTCTAACCCCCTTCTACTGGTGTGTGTCTGCAACACATGAAGTGTGTCCCTCTACTTTAATTTGTTTTCGAATAGGCTGCTTTAGGCATTTTTATATATCCTTAAAAAAAAAAAAAA
>VYZS01014899.1:0-20276 GCA_013400695.1 Neodrepanis coruscans | reverse complement strand
ACAGAATCATAGAATCATCAAGGGTAGAAGAGACTTCCAAGATAGTTGAGTCTAACCTTTGAACATGCTACATCCAACATGCTGCATCAAGGCACTGCTTACAGGGACAGTGTTATATGCAAACCCAAACAACAGTAAAACAGAAACTTCAAACCCAGAAGAGCCAGAAAAATGCCCATCTTAACACAATGGAAGATCTCTTGCATCAAAGCCAAACTTTGCCCTTGGCTCCCTGGCCTGAATTGCTCAGCCTTGGAACAAGAACCCCTGCAGGAAAACCCCCCTGCATCACCCCACAGCCCAGCTCTGCAGTCAGACCCACCTGCTTGGCTGCCACCTCCTCATCACGCCCATCTCCAATCACCACGTAGGTGACCTTCTTCCCAAACCGCGACACGATCCTCTCGAAGCAGCTCTCTTTACCTGCCAAAGACAACCCACTGTAAGGGTCTCAGGCAGAGACAAACAGAACTCTAAAGAAGGTCCCTTCCTCCCAGTACAGCAACACATTCTTGTCTTACTGGGAGGGAGTAACACCCAGTTCATCTCCCGAGGCCAGAAGCCACGACCAGCAGGACCACAGCATGGGGCTGCTCAGCCACAGAAATGGCATTTCCCAGGTAAAATTCCCAGCTAACCCCCAGCAGATGCTGCAGTGCCAGAGACTTGGCACAACCCCTTACCTATTTTTGTAGCACTATAAATATTTTCAATGGGAAACACTTCGCCCAATCCATACAGGAGAACTTTGGCAAGAGCTGGCATAAGTTGGGTGGTTGTGATCAGGATGTTCTCACAATTTTTTCTAAAAGAAGAAAAACACTTGTAACAGCACACCTACAGCCAATGGTCCCAGGGCTGCTCCAGGCAGCCTGCTCAGCTTCCCCAGGTGCCATGTGCTTTGCTGTCCTGCTTTCAGAAGGTTTTTTAGGCCAAGGTTTTGTGACTTTTGCTTGTTTGCTTCTGGCAGAATTCTCTTGCAGAAAAGCGATTTGGGTGACCATGGGGACCTTCCTAACTACAGCAGAGAAATCCTAAAGGGTGCTCAGGGGTGAGTTCCTGCACTCAGTCACTTTGCCTCTCAGCCTCACCTGTGCCAAAAGCAGCAGTGTGACAGGTGGACACTGCTGCAGCACAGGGGGAGAAAGGGCTGTGGAAGCCACACATGCACTTCCAGGTTCCATACCTGGACTGGATGAGCAGAAGGGACTTTAATGCAGTTTCCAACCAGGAATCTGTTAACACTTCTATGTCAGTCCTCAGTCGCTGCAGAGCTTCCCTCTTCTGGGGGCTAAGCAGGCCTGAAAGGTAAGAAACACAGGTTTGCCCAGCTGAGCTGGCAAGTCTGACACCGGGAGAGCCATCCCCCAGTGCACCAGCTGCCTGCTCTGCAGTAAGTGACACAGAACTCTGGAAGTTGGACTGTCTGTCTTAAAGCAAGGACAGAAACCAGGTCCCAATGACATGAATGAGCCCTATTCAGCAGACTGACTGGGGGAACTGGGCAGATACTTTTCTCTGATTATTTCAAAGATTTCTCAGGATAGACAATCAAATGCACTTCTCTTATACAAAGCACTCACAGCAGCAGGGGTCCAAGGCCACAGAGCAGGGGAAGGAACTCCTGCAGTCCCCCCCTCTGACTTCCTTCTTCCCAAGGACTCTTTCTACTTTAAGCCCTTTTAAGTATCTTTTTTAAACCACCCCACTTTTTTTATTCCCATGCTTCTAATCCCTTTTAGATATTTTCTCCAAGACTTCAGTTTTGAATTAAAAGCAGTCAGAAATGGAGCCCATACACTCAAACCTGCTCCTTCCAGTAAACACAAGAAAGGAACACCTGCAGTCTGCACCTCTATCCAATTTCCAGCTGTGACCTACAAGCCCCCTCATTCCCACAGGGGCTGCACTGACAGCTGCTTTACCAAGTGGCTTCACATGTGTCCTGAAAAACTGGGCACCCAGGTTTCCCCTGTGTAAAATATGGAATCATGGTCTGATCTCTACCAGAAATAAGGTAACTGCAGCAGACTGAACAGCAGACTTACACTGACAGGTCAAGCTGTAGTTTTGAACACCAGGTTTTTAGAGAATTTGTACAAGAGAACGCTCTGTAAGAAGTTTTTTTGTGTAGGCAAAGGGTACCCAAACCCACAATCCACCAGGCTGAGTCACCCTGCCAGGTGAGCATCCCTTTCCCAGGGACAGCAAGATTTAGACTAAACAGGAAATTCATCTGGGTTTGCTCACTGTGGTTTGCATCATTATGGCTGCTTTGGAGTTGGAAGGGAAGCAAAACTGGGAAGTTTTAAGTGATTGTGTGAAGATACAGCAGAGGTGGCATGTCAGCCTGTGGGCCTGACAGCCCAGGGGTGACCACTGTATTTCCTGACAATGGCATAACAGAAGGCAGACTTTGTGAAGACATAAATGAGACCTCCTGAGCAGCAGGGCAAGCAAGTCATTCAGGCCTGTCCTGAGCAGAATGCCAAGCAGCCTCTCATAGCAAATTAGCAAAGGGACACTAAGAGCACCAAAACTTTCTCTTAACTCCAGGACTGACTGACCATCCCCATCTCCCCAATAACTCACAGCCTGCACTGGCACGGTGTTCAGTTTTGGAGGATGTAAGAGTCCATGGAGGTTTGATCCAAGTTAGCACTGGAAGAATAGTTTACTTCTCATGTCCACCCATTCAGGAAAGCCAAAGCTCTGTAGTGTGGTCCCACAAGCTCTGCTCAGTGCTCAGACCCCAGTGCAGGAGGCCACTCACCTCCGACATCAGCCTTGTGTTTGTTGTAGATCTCGCGCACCCGGCGGTAGCGAAAGGCCAGTTTCCTCATCCAGTCAACGCCCTGCACTCCGACCGAGGAGCCGTGGTTTGCGTTGCTGCCTGAGCCACTGAACCCGTCCGTGGAGAAGTTGTAGTTGCTGTTGCAGGAAATCAGATGTGTCAGATGTGCCACAGCAGCACAACCACTGCACACAGCAGACAGAGAACACCTCCAACAGCTCCACGGCCACTGCGGCACCTGGACCGCAGAGCCCAACTACAGCTGCTGCTGGCTCTGAACTGTTGCACTGATACAATTCCCTTCACATCCTTCACTACAAAATCCCCCCTTTGCCTTTTGGCTGCTCACTCCTGGTACAGAGCATCCTTCCCACTGACCCCTTTCTCATCCTGAAGCGACAAACCCCAGCAGAGTATCTTCCAAGTGTAACATCTGTGCCTTTCTGTCTCAGCTGCAGCTCCACAAGCAGATGAGCTGCTTCACTGCAGGAAGCAAGTTCTGCTTCACCACTTTCCCTGTATTTTTTCTCCTTGACAGGCATTTCTCAGACTTTTTCATGAGGCAGTTCAGCTCAGTAACACAGTACAAAACCTATCCTCACCCTGATTGATAGTGAGCACAATCAGCAGTCAGAGAGATGCAAACCACAGGGAGACTTTCAAAGGTCAAGATCATGGAATCGCAGAAGGGTTTAGGTTGGACAGGACCTCCAAGATCTTATCATTCTAAATCCCTGCCATGGGCAGGGACACCTTTCAAGAGATCAGGTTACTCAGACCCATCCAACCTTGTCATCATGAAATCTGGAGTGTTGGTTCTCCATTCCTCTGTCATTGAGCACAGAGACAGCATTCCACAGTGGACAATATAATTTCAAAACTTATAATGCTTTATAGGTCTTCAAAGAAATGGCCCCCAGTAAACAAACACAGTTTGCCAGGTTTCATCCCCTGCACAATGCTGACCTCCATCCTTTAACCCCACCTGGGTTTCAAGTCCCCACAACACCTGGTTACATCAGAGATACATTTCCTGCATTCATCAGTACAACACCTTAGATCTTGTCCATTGTCATCAGATGCCACATCTTCTATGTGTACCTGGTCACATTCCTGTTAAAGAAAAAAACAAAAATAAAGTCACACTGTCATAATCCAGAAACATACTGAAATTTGCAGATTAAACTGTGATATAAACCAACCCCTTCACACTTCCCAACAGCAACAAGCCATGCCACACCACCTCCACAAACCCACAGAGCTTCCACTAGCCCCATCTGCCAGTACTGGGTTTTACTTCCCAGCCCCTACAGGTTCTTGCCCAGACTGGGATCTGAAGTATCAGAAAGGGCTGAAAAAAACATGTTTCTGTGACGTTTGGGTTGTCTGCAAAAAAAAGAACTTTGACACTTCGTGAACAGATTGGACTCAAAGCTCACTGGTCATTTGAAACCCTTTTGCCATTTCAGAAAACCAAGACAAAACAAACCAAAAATACACCAAAATGACATTATCTGGTTGAGCATTTCTATTCCATTTTCTCAGCATCAGGTCAATAGAGCCACAGCAGGAACCCTGAGTGGAACAGCACTGTAGTGGCACTGCCATGACTCTGGTGCTTAGTGCAGCTGATTTAACCCACTAACCTACTGATTCAACCTACTAACCAACAACTACTGCAGCACACATTGTGGCTGAGCACACAGCCAACATATCAACTATTTCCTTTCCAGCACAAGACACTGTATTTGGTTTTTTGTTGATTTTTCCCTGAGGCAGGGAGGTAAGTCATGAACTTGGCAAAATTCACTGCTGACAGTAATTACAGCAACAATGGACGTGTCACTTAAGGCTCTTTTTGCATCAACAAAACAATCTTGTTTTCCCATTATATGGGAACTAACTGTTCTCTGTATTCAGCCTTCTTAAGCCTTAAACTGGTCCTGTCAATTCTGCAATTACATTAATGAGTGGACTTACATCAGAGATGACATGAATCAGGAAATTTGCTATTTCACAGAATCACAGAACAGTTTGGGTTGGAAGAGACCCCTGGAGATCATTCAGTCCAACCCCCCTGCCAAGGCAGGGTCACCCAGAGCAGGTGGGTTTGGAATATCTCTGGAGAGGGAGACTCCACACCCTCCCTAAGCAGCTGATCCAGTGCTCTGCCACCCTCCATTCTTCCTCATGTTGAGGTGGAACTTCTCATTTTTACTTTGTGGCCACTGCTCCTCGTCCTGTCACTCATTTCCAACCATGTAATCTCAGACTCTGCTATAACTGCACACTTCCCTGTACAGATTGCATCATGTGTCCATTCCTGTCTGACAACACCTCCTAAAACAGCCTAAGGCATTGCCACAATTACAGCAAAGATTTTTTTAAAAAAAATTATTACAGCAGCCCCATTTTTCATGAAATTATCTTATCAAATTGATAAAATTCATAACTTATAATTATTTTCTACTATTACAGCAAATATTTATATTCAGCTTCCATGGCAGCAATGCAGAACAGACATGTATTTAATTTGGCAAAGAACTCTGCATATGAACAAGGGCAGGAGCTGATCAGTCCCTGAGGCAGGATGGGAACAGGAGGGCAGCAGGGGTTTGCAGTAAAGAAAAAGGGAGGGTGTTGTGGGCCTTCCATGTGCACAGCAAGCTTGTCTAAGGCAGAGTGTCCTTCAAAGCTGTTACACAGCCAATGTTACTTCCTGTATTCTGTCCTGGGCTTAATCACAGCCCCTGAGCACTGACATCCTCAAGGTCACCTTTTCCTCACATCTCTCCATTTCAAAACAGGATCAGTGGAAGCAAAGTGCTCACCAGTCCAGAATGCAAGTACAGCTCAGAGCAGACATCACTCTTTTTATTTCAAGCAGAAACACAGCAGAACCTGAGAGAGCTCCTGACACCAGAAGGCTGCAGAATGTGTGTCTTAGGTAAGAGTGCACCTCTGATCTAGCTGTACTTACAACCACTTCAGCTTTGTCACACTGTCACATTTCAACAAGAAGAGGCTCTGAAGCACAAGAGCCCTCACAGACAGTGCAGTATCACTCAAACATGGTAACGTGGAGTTCTGCCTTTCAAACACACTTGCCATGTACCTCCAAGTCATTGAAAAACAAGTGAGTATCAGCAACTTCAAAAATCATCTCCTCCATGGACAGACCTGAGCCAATCACTAGAGTTGGATCCTGGCAAAACAAAAAGAGAAAATGCAAATGCACCAGGGGTACAGGGAGAAGGAATTGTCAAAAATATCTCATCAGTTAAACTGCACAGTTTCCACTGTATATCAAACCTGACATAATTCCAACTACATTCAATGGTGTGAATTAAAATGTCCCTAACATTTTAAACAATTTAAAAAAAAAAAGAAAAAAGAAAAATCCACATTCTGGTAATACACTCACCCAAAATATAACAAAACACTTCAGTGCTGCACATGAGGGACTGATGCATTTTCATAGTCAGCACAAACAAAACATTCAAAAATCTACAATACATTTTGAAGGAGAAAACCTTCTTCCTTTCCCTTTGTGCTAGAACCTCAGTAATTCCCAACAAGGACACAGTTTGATATTTTAAGACTTGCATTGTTAGAAAAGAAGTGTTGGTGATGTCCATCTCCTAGCTCTGTATAAAGCCAAATTTTATTCTTTCCCCACCCCAAACTGCCAATAAGTTAGAAGTATAATCTTATATATTTAAAACAAAACACAGCTTTCTGTTCCTTTTCCAAAGATTAACGTTTAATTCTGCATGACAGAAATGGGTTTATTACCTTGCCATATTTTTGAGCATAAGACCCTGTGAGAAGTGAATGGAAGATGATGATGGTCTCATCCAGGTCCCAGAGAAACACCCTCTGCAGCAAGAACAAGAACAGGTTAGAGCTGAGATATTCCAAGCACTGAACTACAATAAATGAGGCAGCTTTAGGGTTAATTTTGTGGTTAGCTACAGTAGGCTTTCAAAAGGTATGACCAACACTTCTCATCTTACAGTCTGAACACATTCAACTCTCCAAATTATTGCAATGGAGTTTATATACTGCCACAGGAGCACACACTCAGACTAAACCTCTTTTGGTCAAACTATTTCAAAAGCTTCTCTTACTTTTATAATTACAAAAGCATAAGCTTAGAGAACTTTAGAGCCCTGCTGGGGTAGAAGTGTACTTCCTGTGATCTGGAAAGCACCAGGTACATGAGTTTGGTGTTTGTCAGAGACATATTTGATATAAATAAAGCAATGGGCTGTCATGAGGAATGGCACAGTGTCAGTACAGAAAGACTGTGACAAACTTGGGTACTGGGCCAACATGCAGGGTGGAATAACCCCTTGTATTGGTCCAGGCTGAAGGAGCTGGAGGGCAGAGTGGACACCAGTATGAGCCAGCAGCACTGTCCCTGTGGATAAGATGACCCACATGCTGGAGTGTGCCACATGTGCCAGGCTGATAGAAAGAAGGTGCTGTCTCACCACATTGGCATTGGGAGGTCAGCCCAGATTGCATCCCCAGTCTCAGGGGTCTGTGAGGAGAAAAGAGAGCTGCCAGAAAAAGGCTGTCAAGCACAAAAGGAGAAATCACTGGGCCAGTTCTTGGAAAACATAGGTCATAGGAACTTTCCAAATTATCTCAGTACAGGAAAGACACAGACTTCTTGAGGTGGGTCTGGAGGAGGCAAGAAAAATGATCAGAGGGATAGAATACCTTTCCTGTGAGGAAAGACTGAGACAGTTGGGGTTGTTTAGCCTGGAGAAGGCTCTGGGGACCTTGTTGTGGCTTTTCAATACTTACAGGGGGTTTGTAAGAAAGATCACAGAATCATGGAATGGCTTGGGTTGAAAGGGGACTTTGAAGATCATCTTGTTCCAATTCCCCCTGCCATGGGCAGGGACACCTCCCACTCTCCCAGGTGGCTCCAACCTGGCCTTGGACACTTCCAGGGATGGGGCAGCCACAGCTTCTCTGCCCAACCTGTGCCAAGGCCTCCCCACCTTCATAGGGAAGAATTTTTTCCTAATATCTAATCTAAAGCTGTTCTCTTTCATTGTGAACCCACGGGGACAGACCTTTTAGTAAGGCCTGTAGTGATGGAACAAGGGGGTGGTTTTAAATGCAAAGAAAGTGAATTTAGACTGGATGTAAGGCATTTTTTACAATGAAAGTGGTGAGGCACTGTCACAGTTGCCCAGAGAGGTAGTGGATGCTCCATCCATGGAAACATTCAAGGTCAAGTGAAATGGAGCTCTAAGTTACCTGATCTAGTTGAAGATGTCCCTGCTTATGGCAGGGGGGCTGGACTAGATGATCCTTAAAGGTCTCTTTCAACCTAAATTATTCTATAATCCCCTTCCATTTCCATAGAGAGAGAATGAAAAAAAGAGAGGAGAACTTCTACCACCTCACTACTCTGCAATGCTACCTATAGAAAACAAGATTCGTATTTACCTCCAGTTCACTGTCCTGTGATGAAGAGGTATCTGCTTTCCTCTTCCCTCTGTTCTTCCCAGGGAGGTTTTTTCTTGCCTGCTCATCTAACTCTTTACTTGCTGTTGCTCTTGATAACGAAGGACTTGTGGATGCATCTCCTAGAAGAAAGAAATCACACAGCTCTCACTCCCTCTTGTCTCAAACACCAATTCTGCATTGACCACAAACATCCTTTGCAAAATGTTAACATTACCTTGCTATGTGGATGCAGCAGTAGTTAAACCCTTTCTAGAATACAAAACATTCTTTGTCCCATTGTTTCAAAATGGCTTTGTCTCCCTCAGTTCAGTCCCCCAGGACTGAACTACTGCAAGAGCCACTGCCTGCACAGCAAAGCCAGAGCACTCTCTATCCTAAGGCTTGGAACCCCACAGTTGTTTCATCATCCTGGAACTGCTTTATTACTCAACTGTTTCTTTTAATAGACAACTGAATATAAAAGAGTAACAGGGGATGATGTTGGCACTGGAGACACAGCCTTGGCCAATCAGCATGGCCATGACTGATGAGGGTATGTGATGGAGCCTGTTCTGCTACTGGCCAGAACACCCTTCCCAGGGAAAGAGGACACCACCTCCAGAAAAATCACTGCTTTGATGTGCAGAGTATTAGGACCATGGTGGTAGATACTCTGTGAATCCTTTACTAACCCAGGCAGAAGAGTTTAACATTCCAGACATCTGCCTAACTATGCTCAAAACAGGACTGGACCTGCAGCAGGAAGGCAGAGGGCAAGGGAACTTAGAAGAGCTTGAATTCAGTCTGGGGCTTGAAGACAAGACATTTCAATTCCTATGAAAATTAATGCAAAATAGTGAACTTGGAGAATTCCTGAGCTAAGAAAATTGCAGTGAAAATATCAGCAACTGGGCCACTCCCTGCCCACTGCCTTGAAATAACAGGTTTTCAACAGCAAATGAGAACTAATTCTCATGGGTAAATCTGCTGTTGCTCACCTCAGATAGAGGGCACTTTTCTTGAAAGAAGGAAAGTGCTTGGAGTACCACACTACTCGAGGTACAACAAACATCACAGCATGGTGTTTGTCACTTCCCACCAGGTAAAGAGCTGGAGGACTTGGCAGAGCTCAAGTGCTCCTGATTGACTTGTGGAAAATGGTTAAGGCAACATGCTACAAAGGTGATCTTTCAGCACCTCCCCTAGCAGGCTGACACCCAGTCCCTCTCCAAGCAAGAGCCATTCTAGAAGCCAAATCCCACACCCTCCTCTTCCTCTACTTCAGTTTTTACTGCTGAACATGGCATTATATAGCACGAAAAATCCCTTTAGCCAGCTCAGGTCAGCTGTCCCAGCTGTGTCCCCTTCCAGGTCCTTCTGTACCCCAAGCCTGCTTGCTGGGGAGTGTGGAGGGGAGAAAGCCCTGACCTTGGTACCAGTACTGTTCAGCAGGAACCAAAACACTCTGTGTTATCAGCACTGTTTTAGCCAGGAATCCAAAACACAACCCCAGCACAGCTGCTGGGAAGAAAGTTACCTCCAGCCTGGTCAGATCCAGAGCACCAACAAAAATGATTGCAATATGGATTTTGTTTTCCCCAGCCTTCCAATCTGCAATAGGCAGCAGATTACTGCTCAGCAATACAGGAACAATGTCGTAACTTCTTGCACAAGGCACCAGAAGAAGTACTAAGTCTTTGCTCTTGTCCTTGTTAGTTTAGGAAACTATATTTCAAGAAGACATTTTAGCCAACATCCTTGAGGCTGGGACACAACCCAGCGTTGGTGGGAATGGCCAGAGGTGTGACTTCTCTGGAACAGGCAATTAAACCTTCTCAATACACTTTCTACTTCCCTTACCAGCTAAAATTTTCTCTGCTTTCTGAAATTTCTGACTGCTGTGCAGATGCAGATGTGCTCACAGCAAAGCACAGCAGAACAGCTCTCAGTTCAACCAGGGTTTGCAATGACAAGGCAGAGAAAAGGAGGGGATGTACTGCTGGGCACATCAGAGACCAGCACAGTGAGAGGGTATGGCTGAACCACAGCTCTTGAAAATGCAGGAGCAGTCCCAGAGAACTCCCATAACTGGGACTGGCAGCTCTGTCAGGTAATCTGAACACATTGCTGAGGGAGGGAAAGATGCAGCAGGAGCTACTGAGCTGAATACCTGCAACTGCCCTGTAGCCCAAGTGAACACTCAGTCCCCAGGGAACTGCTGCTGGCAACTCTTCAAGTCCCCCCTCGCACTCCCTTTCCCTGGGGCATGCAGGGCACGTGGAGGTGTCTTGGTGGCAGAAGTCCTCTCATACACAAATCTGGCTGCCCCACCATAATGCACACCAGTGACACCAGTCTGACAAGAAGGCAAGTGTCCTGTCCAGGCCACCATGAAAAGATGCTGCAAGTACTTTGTGGAGAGGAGTTTTGCCCAGGCACCCTGCAGCCCCCGCTGCAGACGCAGCCTCACCGGAGGGGGCTCTCTGTGCCGCGGCGCTGCCTTTCTCCGCCGGGAAGGTGGCCGTGGCCAGGGCCAAGCTCTCCGTGCTGCTGCTCTCTGCTGGTGGCACCACTCCAAAGCCTGAGCTCGGGTAACACGTCTGGTACTGACTCTGGCCAAGGATGGTGTAGGTAGGATAGTCCTGTTGGAGGAAAGGGTTAGTGGTGATGGTAGGACACCTCTTTCAGAAAACACTCTGAATTAGGATGACTTTTGTGCTGGAATAGAAAAAGAAAAATCCACAGTCTGACTTTATGCTGTTTCTTTCTGCATATGCAAGACATTCCCAAAAAGGGCTGAGTGCTCTGATTGCCCAACAAGCCCAAGACAGGCGGGTTTTGCAGAGGAGGCCAGTGATCACAGGACTGTTCCTCTGCCTCCAGTGCCTGCAAACCTGAATTCATAATAAATGATGTGACAGTAACAGAGGAATTGAATGGATGCCAAGGCATCAGTGCACTCTATACTCTGGAATATGTGGTTTTGTTTTGCATTTGACTTCCTGACATCAGATATACTGACAGTGAGAGAAAGTGACTTTGGCACTGGCTAAGGGCACAACCCCAGCCACAAGAGCTATAGGATAAATGGTTCTTACTCATGTCCTGACTTCATCAAGCAATTATTCTGAATGCTGTGATGAAAGGTATCCACTTTTGAAAACTATTTATTCATTTAGGAGATCACTGAACACTTGGAGATGTGCTTGAGGACTTTTATTTCTGCTTCTGATAGTCAAAAAAAGCACCCCCAAATGCCACATCACACTGTCCCGGCACACTGTGCTCTCCTAATTGCCTCAAAGAGCAACCTGGGTTTGTGAACCAGGTACCCTGGTCTGAAATACTGAATGAAAATCTTTTTTGTCCCTTACAGTTCCAAACAAGTTTATGCTCCTGAAAGAACTTCAAAAAGAAACAGCATAAGCACAGAAGTATTTTCATGCATCCATTGCATTTTCCACACTCACTGTATTCTCTTTCTGCAAAGTTGGACACTGAAGGGCTCCTTTGTATATCCAAGTACTGAGAATGGCAATTAACCACTGACAGGGCTGTGTTATTACCCAGGCAGGTGACAGGCAGGGGGAAGTGCTCTGTGCTACCTTGCAGGGCTGTAAGGCTTTGTTCTACTCCAGCACCATCAGAATGCATCTCCTACTTTAGTGGTTTGGGGTTTTATGTACAACCCTATTTCCTATTCTTGCTGAGGGAGAACAAAGGCATCCAAAAAACATCCACCCCTAATCCTCCCTGCAGGTTAACTCCTATTGTTTCTTCTCCACTGTCTCTCTTGCAGAAATCTCAGTTTAAGACACCTCACAATCTGCAGATGAGGCAACAGCTCTGAATAAATGAAATAAGCCAAGGAAGATTTACCTGTGAGATGCTGGCTACTGCTGACGTGGAAATATTGACAACAGTTGAGGATGTGGAGACTGGACTGGTGTTGGTAGTTGATGCTGTAAAATTAAGAATTACCAAATGAAATGCTTCTATAAAAGCACAAAAGATGACAGGTAGTGAAATAAATACTTACCAGGCAAATGTGCAAGCACTGTGCTTCCAGCAGCACCCCGCTGCTAACCACCAAAAATGGGTTGGGGTCTATTTTGACACCAGTTACATTTCAACTGGGCTTAGAGGGAAGGAGAGCTGGTACATCTTTAAAAATTTATTTCAAATAGTTTAGAATCCTTTTCCCTCAATGGCTGTCAAGCAGTTGGTGTAGAATTAAAAAGATTTCACATTGTTACTACATGTTTTATTAAGGCAATCAGATTCTGATGCTCCATCAGTAGCAGTTGAAAATGGATCAGAATAAAACAATAACAAGGATATGAATGTATTTAAAACAGTTCCGATTTAAAAAAATTTCTCTGCATTGAACTTAGCATATTTAGTCTAATTAGATAAAAAAATTTAAGGAAACAAAGATTATTTCACATAGTAGAAAAAGAGTGTTTCCTACTGGAGAAAGTGAACATCTCTCTCCACATCCCTGTGAGACTAGAACAGCTTTTTGGATTTGAATTTCTGAAATAATCTGTCAACAGCTCATAGAACAAATTCTTAGAAACACGTAGTTATTAGTATGAACTTGAAGATGTTTAATTGCCTTCACATCACCCCATTCAGTTCACCCAAAACTCAGAAGAGGCTGCTAGAGCAGCATTTTGGAACACCAGTTGTTTAGCAGATTTTACTCCATTAAGCATTCCTCCACAGGGGGTTTTGGGACCCATAAGAATAACAACAAATAATGAAATCAGCACAAACAAAACCAGGGTGTACAAAACCAGGTATTACCAAGAACTACTTTCTTTTCTATACCACTTTTCTCTGCACACAAATGAAATCAAAGATCACTTTGTGAAGTAAAGACTTGTGGAAACCCACAGTATCCCCCACTTCGGGGGAAAGCCTGAGGAAAGCCTTCAGTTCCTGCAAATATCATGATGCAGAATTCATGCCAAGAACTCAACCTCCCAAAGGCTTTGTTCCTGCTGCCCCAGGGAAACAGACCCACCATGAACTTTTAACCAGTGCATGTTGTGTGATGGCAAGCACAGATACTACCTGGTTGCTCCTGGGAAGAGGAATGGAGGAATGGATCCAAAATATGCCTCAAAAATCATGAGAAAACAAAAGAAACATATTTTGAAAGAGGTGCAGAAATACACAGCACTTAGAGGAGTGAGAAATGTGAAGGGTGGCAGGTCTGTGGAAGCAGAAACTAAGAGAAGTAATTGGCCCTGGGAGCCCCCTCATAGACAGGAGCAGCATTGTTTAAAACAGAGGGGAGAGAATTTTGGAGGGAAGGAGATTTAGAAGAAGGCAGAAAGGCTGCACTGTACAGCAGTAACAGCAATGAAGACACTCAAGGACATACAGTAGCTACTAAGAAGCTCAGCTGAGAGACCCAAGGGACCTGTCACAGACATTCCTTGTGAGCAACTGCTTGAGAACAGGGGACAGTTTCCAAACTTGTTCCAACTACACCTTGTGGAAACTATCAAGGCTGTTACTGCCTTAAGAGAAGGTCCTTTCCTAGGCCCCCAAGAAGCCCAGCTTTCCAGAAAAGACCCTCATGCAGCTGGGGCAGAAGAACTTTTGGGAAGACAGATCGTTCCACCTCTGCTCTCGAGACTATAATGGAGAGCAAACAGAAAGTGATTCTCATCTGTAGTGCTCTGCAGAGGCTGCTTCTCCACTGAGATTTGATTACAGAAGTTAAGAAATCACAGAAATAACATTCCAAGGTTTGGTATTCCCTCATATGAACTTTGTTTTCCCCTCAACAGGTCTTTTTAACTACCCTGTATCTATATAATGCTACATACCAGATCTTTCCAAACAGCTCCCTCCACACAGATGAACCAGTTCTCTCTCCACTGTGAGCCAGTTCCTTTTACCTGTGAATGGGCCAGAACCATGCCAAAATATTTGGCACAGATTTGCCAAAAGGGACCACTTAAAAGACTGAGGTTTAAAAGATCAGCAAACACAAGGACTGCCTTGAATACACCATGAAGATCCCCCACTTCAGACATCACCCTCAGACATTACATCCCTACCTCCCCTGCCCTATTCATCCCAGTCTGTTTGCTTCAGTTGGTTTCACAGAACCAACAGATCCATGCACTGGAATTCCCTCTAGTGGGTCATCAGCACTGTACAACTGTGTATCACCCTGATGATTTGAGTGGAAAGAAAAGACAGACATTCCAGGGATTACTAACAAAGCAACTCTGTCCATCCTTCCAGTCCCTGCTCTCCATCACCTCCCCAGCACCAGGCCCTGAACTGACCTGACTCCTTGGTGGGATGCTTGTTAATTCAACAAGAAGGAAATGGAGCAAATCCGAAAAAGGAAAAGTTTTCTGCCAGTGTGAAAAATGTTTTTCCAAAAATGAACAGCATTTACACAATTGGGGTGACTTTTGCACACTTTCAGAGAGCAGCCTGAAGAGAAACTCCTCACATCACACATTGTGCCAGCAGCACAGATTAAAATCCTTCACCTGTGTGGAAGCCTGAGAAAAACAGTGTTCAGCCTGCAGAAGGATCCAGGGAGACCTTGGAGCCCCTTCCAGTGCTCAAAGGGGCTCCAGGAGAGCTGGAGAGGGACTTGAGACAAGGGCTGGAGGGACAGGACGCAGGGAAAGGCTTCCCACTGACAGAGGGCAGGGACAGATGGGAGAGTGGGAAGGGATTCCAATATTCCAAGGGTGGTGAGGCCCTGGCACAGGGTGCCCAGAGAAGCTGTGGCTGCCCCATCCCTGGGAGTGTCCAAGGCTGGGTTGGATGGGGCTTGGAGCAACCTGGGACAGAGGAAGGTTCCCCTGCTCAAGGCCTTTCCAATCCAAATCATTCTGTGGTTTTATAACTCTTCTGCAGAGCAAGGCCTGATGTAGATCTGTCACCTCACCAATTCCCAGGGATCCACTTGCTCCCCATGGGACATCACTGGGAAATCTGCCATGGGTCATATTGTGCAGAACCATTCCTGATCCTTGGCAGTTAAAGCTGGTGCTATAAAACTTGATAATTCACTCTGGCAGTGGGAGTATGGGGAGAAGGGTCATACTGGAAAGAAGGAAGCATTTCCAGTGTTGTTTTCTTCACGTTATCAATGTGAAAAATAAATTAAGGATAAACATTACACTGGGACATTGACTGTCACAGTGACACAAGCTGAGCAATTACCATGACATACCCCATGGCCTTCCTGCCAGTGAAAGACATGCTAAAACCCACATGCTGCTCATTTTAAGAATTACTCCCATTTTCTTGGCACTCATCTGGACCACATCTGGAGACAGAATAGTTTTGGGCATCAAGCACAAGAAACATGTCAATAAAATTCAGTGGGTCTGGCAAAGAGACACCAAACTAGTCAGGGAGCTGCAGCATGTGCACCTTGGGGCAGCCTGGGAGAGAGGGACTATCCAGTCAGGAGAGGAGATGGCTTTGGGGACCTGTCACAGCCCACTGACATCTGCACAGAGATCAGAGAGAACACAGAGCCAGGCTCTTCTTGCAGGTGAGCAGAGGAGAGAAATGGTCACATTGTGAAAGAGGGGATGCCCTGAGTTGACAAGAAAAAAGTTTCACCACAATGACAGTCCAGGTGCTGGAATTGACAAAATCTCCATCCTCAGAGATGTAGCAAACTGGCTCTGAATTCAGTATCAACCACTCTTTGAGCAGGTGCTGAACTAAAGATCTCCTGAAGTCTCCAAATTATTCTACAACAGTATTCCACAAGAAATAAATTAAGAATTCCTGAAATGATTTTTAAAGTCTTCAGAGAAAAAGATATCTTTTCACAATTCATCACCAAAATATACATGGCAAAAAGCCATCCTGAAAAAATAAGTATCAATTCACACATATTTGCTATAACCAACAACATTCCATTATTCAGCTATCTGGCACATTCACTCCTAAGAACTGCTGTGGAAGCTGGTGAAATTCAGCATCTGCCTTCTGAGATGCAGAACTTCCAGCAGATGGAATATTTGTAATGAGAAATTCACTTCCTACCAACCTGGTGTGTGTGTGTGTGTGTGATATACAAGAGCATCTACCTCCAGAAGGGGTTAAAAATAAATGTTTAAAAATCCAAGTTATTTCCTGCTAAAGCCCATAAACAAAGAGAAATGCAAGAGCATTCCCAGTAAGGCATGCAAGAACACAACATTTAGTCTCCTCTCCCCTTCCCATTTGCTCTTCACCCTGTTCAGCCCAGCAGCATGGCACCAACAAGCCAGCCTGGTGCACACACAGGTAGGAGGCAAAGCCAAACCCAAACACACACACAGGCATACAGGGAAAGAGGCAAAGCATGAAGAAGCATGCACAAACCCAGGGCAAGCGTTTAAGCCTCTCTAGTTTGCTATCTGGACTCAGTTAGGTGGAGAGAGATGCAGATAAAAACCATGCCAAGTTACCTTCAATGGAATAAGAATAATGTGCTGGGCTGGGCTGGCTTGTGGTTAACCCTGTAGTGCAGGTAAGAACACTGTGCTGACTTGTAGATGGAGTCTGAATTAAACCACTTTCAGGTTTCATACCTGGCCACAGTGCACCTGAATCAGATAAATTGGACCAGTTACAAATATGCTGGGACTAAACAGCATGCTGCTACCTCAGATTAAGGTCTTTGCTCATCACAAAAGCAAGTAACAAATGACACATGGAAAATGCTTAATTTTGGCAATAGTAAGCAACTGACTGTGAGAGGCTGTGCATGGATTAGAGCTGCTGACAAAATTGGCTGAAAAAGAGAAGATTAATAGCACTAACAAGACCAATTTGCAAAGCTGTTTGTGTCACTAAGATTCACTGCCCTGTGGGAATAAAGGACCTGGTCAATCCCTCTGATTTTGGGCTGAGCTGCACAGCACTGCAAGTGAGGTCAGCTGTTACACAGTGAGGCTGAAATTGGGATCTATGAAGGTCATGGTCAATGCTTCCACTACTTCACTGGGCTTTGGATTGAGTATTTTAAAACAAGCCACCACAGACTAACAACAAATAGAGAGCTCAAAAAAAAAAGTTTAAAAAAAACTCAATGTTTCTTCTAGATTGCCTGTTGTTCTGGAGAGCTTTGGTAAGAAGCCTGGGCACAGCACAGTAATTCAGTGTGCAGGGCACTCACAGCAGAGTGGTTCAGCTCAGGTACCATGTTCAGGTCAAGGCCACTGCACTGTCGGGTGTCAACAGTGTCTGACTGAGACAGCTCAGCTCAGGCCTTGCTCTTCAAGGCTCTTCAGGCTTTTGGTTGAGTGTTTCCAGATCTACAGCCAAAGTCAAAGACAGTTGTCCCTGGCCCTGGTTAGAAAGCAGGAATATGTTAAGAGGATCTGCTTAAAAACAAGCAGGAGTGTGCAAAGCAGAGGGACAAAGGATGTTTGGAGCCAGACACAGAGCTCAGGGCCATCAAAAAGACCACCTTCCCTTTTAACCCACCCCCAAAACAGTACCAAGGCTGCAGCAGCCACTGCAGCCCTTCCCCTGCTCTAGCAGGACAAGCCATGGGCTATGAACTCCAGGTCTCTTCTTCAAGGAGACATGAGAGATCCCACTGAGGTGGACAAGAGCAGCAGCTCCAAGAGGTTACTCTCTACTGCAGCTTTGTCAGAATTAAATCCTGCAACAGCCCTTTGATTTATTTACGTACCTGATCTCAAACTGATACTTATGAGTCAACTTTAGTCACTCTCCTCTGTACAGCAGCCCTGGGGCTTGAATCTTCCACTCTTGACCTGTGCTTTAATTACCATTTCAAACCTCCAAAAGCACATTAATCAGCAAACAAAAGGAAAAAGCTGATTTAAAATTATCATAGATACATTGCAGAAACTCCAGGACAAAACATATGGGAAACAGATCCTCTAAGGAGGGTGAGAATAGCTGTGTTTGTTTAGTGCCACTGAGCAGGTTCTATAAGGGACAGTAACCAGCAGCTCCTTACAGCACAAGAAACAGGGACAAGGAGCAGACAGCAACAAAATGTGATGGTCACAGGACATGCAGAAATGCTGAATAACCTGACAGTGTGAAACACAAACCCACCTGGAATGCTGTGGGATAATGATCACACAATGGTCAGACACTCAGAGGTGCTGGCAGCTGGCTGGATGCCAGTGCAGGAGCTGACTCAGGTCACCTGTTACAGCATCTTTCAGCCCCTGCCTTCCATGACTGTGTTTGACACAGACATATCCTACTTCCCACACAGCAAAGCACACTCCTGGCCTGGCGACACATGTCCTTCCCCTCTCATTCTGCAGGACAGCACTGATAAGCCAGCACAGCCTCAAGGACGATAGGGAAGAAGCTGGGAGAGGGGAATGAGGCTCCTCCATGTCCAGTGGCAGCACCACATGTCACAGAATGTCACAGGACACACCTACACACATGGAAAGGCCCCACACAGCACAGCCCAACACTCGTAGGTTTTTCTTGACTTCCTGTAAACCATCACATCCATGGTGTTTCTATAGACCAACTTACAGCTACATATATGCAGCCTGGATGTCACTACTCCTAATGCCTCTTTAATAAAATTTCTCCAGGCCACAAGTGCATCCCATGCAGAACAATGCACTAAAACTCCAAGAGAGGTTACAAATCAGCAAGAGCATATAGATCATCCCTTCTCTGAAAGCAGTGTCCTGACCTCACTGACCTCAAGGCTATGCTTGTGTTTGTCAGCTTGTGTTCTTCAGCTTGTGTTTGTCAGCTTGACTGAAGTTTGTGCTGTTTTGCCCCAGTCAGATAACCCACAGTGCCTTCTTTTTGGCATAGAAACAAATACACAATAGAAAGACATGCCAACCTCTGAAACAGGCCCTGGGGTGCTGGCAAAACATCTGACCAAGCTGATGGCCCTCACCTGCTCCCTGGAGGTTTTGTGAGCAGAAAAAACGATCAGATTCCCCCTGCAGTGTGCAAGGTCAGTCCTCCACCCTCCACCTCTCTGTCACGCCATGCAAGGTCCATCTACTCAGTATGACTGAGCAGATGCCACTCCAGGATAATTTCCATTTCTGGAAAGAATGACTTTCAACATCTTCCTAACACTCAAATTCACACTAAAAATTCAGGTGTTTAACAACAGACCTTAAAGTTCACACCAAAACATTTCAGTAACTGATCACATTTCAGAAGATTTTTTACAGATGAAAGTTCCTTTGAATTCAGCAGAAAATGCAGATCCCTTGCCAGGTCTTCAGAAGAATTTCTAGTGTTTATTCAGAGTATAACACTGAAGCAGCTGAGTGTCCCTGCACTCAGGAACCTTTGGATTTAAAAAAACAAACATTCCCCCAAAATTTAGCCCCCACTCCTGCCACCAGAAAACCTCACATACACAACACAACCAAAGCAAACAAAACCCCCACACCCTCACTCCTTCCCTTCAAAATTTTAGAAGTCGAAAACACCTTTTTAAACAACTTCACTGGAGGACTCCACATATTTACAAATACTTGCCTTTAGACAGGTGACAGTAAAGCACACAAGAACACACCAAGCAGCCTCAGTGCATCATCCACAACAAACTATTGAGAAACATCAAATAAATGGGGCAAAGGAAACCACCAGCCACCGTTCATATACAAAAAACAGCACAACAATGCACTAAAACTGAAGTGCAGGCACCCAGGGAAGAGAAGTATGTTCCAGCAACCATTAGTAATTAGAGTATTAATCATTTAACTTATGTTTAACAAAGCTGACTCTGGATTTAATATATTTTCTAGACCATTTTCAAAAATATCACTACAAATTATTTGCTTTGTAATCCATAGAAAAGGTGTCAGCAGCGAATAAAAGCTAGCAATGTCGCTGGTACTATTCAAAGACATCTAATTCTTCAACTGAAAAAGAAATCATCATTTTACACATCTACATTTACTACATCTCCAACAGGCTCAGTCCATTGTGCAGCATGACCACGAGCTCCTGAGACAGACACTCAGAATCACAGAATTGTTGAAGT
>VYZS01014886.1:0-18948 GCA_013400695.1 Neodrepanis coruscans | reverse complement strand
GCTAAGGGCTCAGGTTTGGTGAGGTTTGATTTAGTTTGGTTGAAAAAGCTTTTTTAAACTCTTGTTTTCTTGGAATATAGAAAAATAGTATATGTACACTGGTTAAAATGAATTGTAAAAGTGCCTCTGAATCAGAAAAATAATTTTAATACTTAAATACATTTGATGATTCAACTAACCTATATTTTCCCTAGTTTATGGGAAAAAAATGATTTCAGAAAGGTTATTGAGAAGATAGGTCATCTTTGTCAAGAATCACATATATTGTTGGTATCAACTTCAGTTTAAAAAGATCTCCCTCTCTTTTAAAATTAATTAGTGTACTAACATTGAAGTATTCAACAATACTGGATAGCATATTCAAAGTTTCTCAATTCCTTCTTATTTACACTAAGTAAAACAGCGTATTTGTAATGCAACCAAGTGCCATAAATGGAGAAAAAAATTTCAGAACTAATGAATTTCTGTGTGTCATCAAGCAGAGGAGCATAGAGAATAATATTTCCCTTCTTCTTATCCCCCAGAAAGCTTAGAACTATAATTTGTGTCAAGATAGATATTTTTCTCCCAGCTGCATAAACAAATCAGTCCACTATTTTGCAGCTCTTCTGTACTGAGATGTTGGCACTGATGCTTCCCTAGAGTAGAAACAGGAAACTCAAAGCTATTTCTGTACTGAAGAAAAGGTAGAGAATTAGAAATTTAATGAGTGCAGATACAGGAATAAACACAA
This sequence comes from Neodrepanis coruscans, assembly GCA_013400695.1. Taxonomy (NCBI): domain Eukaryota; kingdom Metazoa; phylum Chordata; class Aves; order Passeriformes; family Philepittidae; genus Neodrepanis; species Neodrepanis coruscans. The sequence goes on along the minus strand of VYZS01014886.1, from coordinate 18,215 downwards.
TAAGGACACGTCTGGGGTTTATGCTTTTAAAATATCCTTAACTTGCAATGTCATTAAAAAAAAATAGTATTTAGAATGTACTGGTTTTGTTTGCAGGTAACTATTATCTTGGTGCCAAAACCAGACTTTTGGGTTTTTTTGCAGAGGAAAAATGTTACAAACACAGGTCAGTTTTCTTTAGTGATTAAAATCTGGGCAGATGACTGCACACACGTGTAACCAAAACTTACATGCAAAAATTGTCAATTAGTTGAATGCTGATGGAGTTTCTGACACTTATGGTCTACTGTTTAACCACATTAAGCAGATCATTTCAGCTATAAAAAGCAGCTATAAAAAGTGTACTACATCAAACTACAAATCCAGCCCATGATCATTCCATTCATTCTTGTTTGTACCAGCTGCTGATTTTAGCACCTGTTCAAGCTTTGAAAGACCTGGCAACTTGGTATACATTGGTCACTAGTGCAGAGTTAGCTTTGGGGAAATTAGGTTCTTTTCCAGTCTCTTCCAGCACAAAAGTTGAAAAGGAGATTGAATGCTAAATTGCATAACTCTTACTATGCTTCAGGAGCAATGGGAGCAGCGCTAAGAAGAAATCTTTTATAAAGTCATTAAGTTTCTACTTCACCATCCCTAAGTCCACCTCCACAGATGTCCTGCCAAGGCCATTGCTGTAGCCATTATAGAATGTTTCAATAGAAAGAGTGAAATATCTTTCCTCAAAACTATTGTTTTCCATTGTAAACTTGTTAAGACTGAATCAGAGTCAATCACAAAAGTCATGGGACCATACAAAACAATGTCTGACTCAGGGGAGGAGTAGCAGGTAAATACGACGTTCTCTGTTAAGCTTGGACTCAGCCAAGCTTGATCTAGAAACAGCAGACAGACCTGCTCAAGACTCTGTCAAGTTTGGTTGACTTGAACATTTCATATTGGCTTAACATGCACGGGCAAGATTTTGGCAATTGAAGACTTAAATGATTATTGGCAAATTTGGATATCTTGGCTACATAAAGCAAATAAATTCCTTCATCTGCAAGGGACTACTAATAAAACTCACCAGAGTTTGTCACCTGACTTTTCTTTTTCATAGCAAATATTTGTTATGTCATGTTGTTAATTACTGCATGGCACATATACAGCTTATAAAAATAGAGTTCTTCCTCATGATTTCTTCCTCAAATTAAATCTCAGAATGTTTTTTAAACCTTTGTTTAATGAGAAAGGGACAGTCCTTTCTTTGTATGTTTTGGAGAAAAAAATAAAGAATAATTCTGCAATAGAACAAGACAAGTGAAATTTTCAAAAAGCATGGGAAAGTTATAAACCCAAATGAGAAGTGATTCAAAAATATAATGGCACATTTTTTTTCATTTAGGAACCATTTTTTGGAACAAAGGTGTTTCAGGTTAGCACATCAGGTTTTGTCAGAAGCTTAACGCATACATTGATTTTCTCATTTTATTTCAACAACACCGTTTTGTTGCAAAAAAGCAAAAATATTTCTTCAATTGGGTCATTTTATCAGTTCTGTTAAATTGCTTATTTTTTTCATATATTATTTGATATTTTTTCTTACCTTTTCAGAAGTCTCACCAACTGTGTCAATGCTACCTTTGGAGGTTTTATTGGAAAGTCTTCCACAGTCTCCCAAATGATAGCCCATGGTTCAAACAGTACCATAAGTAGGGATTGTACCCAAATATGTGCTAATCTCCTATCTATCTGCATGCAGTTCACCACTGCTGCTTGATTTTCTCCAGGGACAATCAAGGAAGAACAAAGATGTGGCCACTTATTTTCTAATTGAAATAGTTACCTTAATATGACCTATTTACTTTCCCTAAGATGGTTTGGGCAGTAGCCTCTGAAGAAGTCATGGCTAGTTTGGCTTATAAGCAGAACCAAATAAAATGCCAAATCTTAAAATTGCCAGATGTCAAATGCACTATACATGATTAATTGTATTGTTTTGTCTAGAAAATTCAATGTTTCTAACACAAAAGAAACTTTGAAGTAGCCAAAAAGACCAGCAAGGGGCCAAACTGAAATGCCATCCTGGAGTCTGAAACCTATTTTATCCCTAGATTTATTATAAACTTTACAGAAAAAAAATATAAGTACTCAAATGCCAAAGTAAGTGCTTTCACAGCTTTAAGGACCTGGGCTTTGTCCAGAAACTCATTCAGGTGTTGGTGTTTGTAATTATGCTGGTTTAGATTTGGCAGCTCTTCTGTCTTTCTATGAATTACGTGTGAAAGGAACAGAAGTTTGGGAGAACTAGAGTGAGGATTTTATACCATACCATGAATGAAACATGCTTAATTTGCATTCATATTATGCTCAAGTAACACAGAAACCCAGCCAATTGCTGATATGGGCACATAGCAACATCTTGCTTTTCTATTCAATTCCAGTGATGCAGCTTCCACTTCTGACTTGCACTCAGTAAAACTGCAAAAACGGTACCTGTAGATTGGCTGAGCTGATCTACAAGGAATGCTTCCCCTTGGGAGGACAATGCTGACTGATGGGTGCATATGAGAGACTCCTGATTGCACTACAGATGTCAGACCCAACCTCATGAGGCAATTACCCTCTAAGCTGTTTTTGTATTCATAAACATGGAATCACAGAGTCACAGACTATGGTCAGCTGGAAGGGACTCACAAGGATCATTAAGTCCAACTCCTGGCCCTGGATAGGATCATGCCTGAGTCACACCATTTGCTTGAGAGTATTGTCCAAACATTTCTTGAACTCTGTCACGCTTGATGCTGTGACCACTTCCCTGGGAAGTGTGTTCCAGTTCCCAATCACCCTCTGGATGAAGAATCTTTTTCTAATATCCAGACTAAATCTCCCTTGACAAAACTTTAGGCCTTCTCTCAAGTCCTGTCACTGNTCACTGCACTGAGGTCTCCCCTCAGCCTCTTCTTCTCCAGGCTGGACAGACCAAGTGACCTCCACTGCTCTTCATAAGGCTTCCCCTTCAACATCTTTGTGCCCTCCTTTGGTCACTCTCTAATAATTTAACATCTTTCTTATACTGTGGTGCCCAAAACTGCCACAATATTTGAGGTGAGGCCACACCAGTGCAGAGCAGAGCAGGACAATCACCTCCCTTGATTGACTGGTGATGCTTTGCCTGATGCCTCCCAGGCTGAGGTGGGCCCTCCTGGCTGCCAGGGCACTGCTGACTCATATGCAACTTGCCATTACCAGGGCCTCCAAGTCTCTTTCTGTGGCACTGTTTTCCAACACTTCATTCCCCAGTCTGTATGTATATCTGGGATTGCCCCATCCCTTGTACAGAATCCAGCACCTTCCCTTGTTGAATTTCATATGACTGGTGATTGCTCAGTCCTCTGATTTGTCAAGGTTTCTCTGCAGGGTCTCTCTGCTTTCTAGGGAGTCAACAGCTCCTCCTCAGGAGGAGCTTCCCTCTGGACTTGTTCCAACAAGTTTTCTTTCACATTGCTGTTACCTCCAATAGTGTCTGAGTTGCTCACAGGTAGAATCTGCTGCTCCAGATCGTCTTCCCCAGCTGTCACCAGCTCTCCACATGCTTCACTGCCAAACAGTGACTTCCACCCAGGCGCACTGGCCAAACTCACTGGAGTAACTCTCACCACTAGATTCCTCCTGAACTAGTGCACAACACTAGACAACACGTCTCACAGATACAGGCAAATGATCACTGAGTGATAGCTGTACCTCCCAGGTATTTCCAGCTCTTTCCCAGCTTGATGTGTTAGCAACAGAGCTGCCATACTCAGTGTGTATCTCATTGGGAGAGTTTTCACTTGGTGTGTATATGTTCAGTAAAGAAAAATTCCCACATATCCCATAGCATTACACCTGAGAAACCATTTTGTTTTCTTCCCTACTGGGCTCTTGCTAGAGGAGGTTTGTATTGGAATCTCCAGTCATCAGTTTTTGAGTTTACATAATTTCCTTTGAGGCCCTGGAAGCATTTAAGAAAGGGGTTTTCTAATTGTTGTCTTCCTCCGAAAGTGAATAATTACCCTATATAGTGCAGATTTGCTTCTATCCCTCTCAGTTTTGGCAGGTTTGCCTCTGCAGCTGTTTTCCATTAAGGCAGAAAACACTCCTCAGCTAAGCTCCCAACATGTAACTGACCTCCTAAGGCTCATCTGATGAGAAGCAGCAGTATTATTTATCAGAAAGTGCCAGAGCATTTTAGACTTCTTGTTTATAAGTTTACAAAGAAACCCCAGCCACTTCAGTGAGAGGAAAGATTGTAGAATTGAGTTCTTCTTGAACCACACTTTAATGTGGGCCCACTGATTTCCATAAAACCCCAGGACAAATTCCCGTCTTGTTCCAAGTTATTCTTCCCTCGCTGTTTTTCCATGCCAATGGGGTTCTTATTAAAATTGAGGAGGAAACGATTGTTGGGAGTGGAAGAAGATAATATGGCACATAAGAGCAGATTTTAACATGACTGGATCCACTTTTAAACCTGCATACCTAATCTGTTCTGTTAATTGCATATTGGCAGTGTTGGCACACTGGAAGGTCTTTTTCCTTGTAATCACACTGCACGAGCAATACATGTCACCCAAACTGCACATGAAATCACATGCCCATAACTTTCGACATTTGTCATCAAGGAGATACATAGAAAAGGGGATACCTCTAGTTATAGATAATTCTTTGGCAGAAACTTTTATCTCTTTCTGTCTTGTGCATGATGAACAGCTAATAGCCTACACAAATGAACCAATAAAAGTTAATTAGACATGTAAATTGGGGTAGCCAGAGACCTCCATGCCTAAGAAATGAAGAGGAACCTCAGCATTTGAAAAAGCCATTTTTGTACTTTGTGCTGAGCAGTGTTTCTTCATGAATTTACACTGACAACAAGGTATCTTGTATCTTCTGACTAGTTTGAACAAAATACTGTATATAAATGGAAAAACTAGAAGGGAAAAAAGCACAAATGAATTCTAGATTCTGATATAGAATCATAGAATGATTTGCATTGGAATGAACCTTAAAATCATCCCATTCCAACTCCACATCATGGACAGGGAAACTTTATGCTAGACCAGGATGCTCAGAGCCCCATCCAACCTGGCCCTGAATATTTCCGGAGATGTGAAGGGCTAATATACAAACACAGAAATAAATGATAGAGCTGTGGATATATAGCATATAGATGTGAGAGTGAGCCTTACAAAGCACTGCTTTATAGAGTTCTGCTTCAATGGAAATGCAGTAAAGATTTACCCTGTCATCAGGCACGCTATCCTGCCTCAGCCCATCCAACCCAGGCACCATATCCCTGCTACCTTTCACAGCATTTGCCAGTATCCAGCCGCATCTAATCACTGTAATTAGGCTGGGTTAAATAAGAAGTCAATTACAGCTTCTCTCTTGAGGCTCTTCTTGACTGTGCACAATAACATTTTCTTCAGACAGATCCCTCTAGCAACTGTATTTTGTGTTTCAGGCCCTGCAAGGAGGGGGAAGATAGAGGGCAGTGGAACTCAGTGCAGCCGCCATGTCCATGGTGGCTGGGCATGCAGCCACCGCCAGGATGGAAAGTGGGGCCTGCCTGCTATTGGCAACTTTTTTCCACAAATCAGTGTTACAAGTGGAAAATATAAGTGGAAAAAGACCCTTCCTAGGGGAGCAATTCTTCCAAGAGTGAGGCAGGCCCTGGGCAGCATAGTGCAACCATTTTATCATTTGTGGCAGAGAAAAGCAAACCAGAACAATTTCTGGAATGATCAATTTCCTTTTTTTCCTTCCCATGGGGACAAGATGGATCAAAGAGTCCACATCAGCCCTTATTACAATTTAATACAAACAGAAAGCAGTCTCATGAGCTTTTCAGTGCCTTGCTAACATGTTGCCTCTGAGGCGTGATGACCTGGTTCAGGAACGGCACGGCAACCAACCCCAGGTCGCTCGGTCCATCAGCTCACAGACACCAATGTGATGGATGGCAAATGGCGTTTATTGATGGCTGACATGGCATTATACGGCCTGGGTTCATAGTGTCACTTCTGTCTGCTTACATCATTAACTATATACTATTGGCTATTTGGAGAGGGGCTCTACCTTTCCGTACAGCACGACATCTTCTGGCCACCAGACCCTAGCTACCTACACTACACTGACATGTGCTGCTTTTCTTCTGGTGTGAAGGCAAATGAAATAATCACAGCATCCTGGCACAGCATGATCCCTTGCTCTCTACTCTCCAACAGCACCTCTGAAAACAGACAGCAGGACAGGAACCATTTTAATTACACTTCAGCACCGCGGGGTGGCCATAAGCTCCTGTTTTTTCTGCCTGTAGCCACCTAGATCCCTCCACATTTGGAGTCTGATGCATGGTTTCCCTAGCACTGTGTTCTTAAAGTATCAAGGGGGATGGTGGTTGATCAATGGAGGGATACAGCTCAAAGTGAGGCACAAAAGGCAAAGAACTGCTTAAGAAATTGTTACCTGAGAAAAAAGGTATCAGGTGGCTCCTCAAAGAGTGTTCTGAGTTTTATGATCTCAGAGACCCTGCCAGGCCTAGTCAGAAAAGTGGCAAGGCATCAACTAGTCCTTATTTTTGTAGAAGACCACATATCTGCCATAAGTATTCATAATCTAGGGCTTTCAAACCCTAAAAACTTTGTTGCTGCTTGTACTCCTGAAGTGTACAAATATTATATTTCTTTGCAGTGTGGCCAATCAGTCTATCTGATATATGAATGTTCATCTGTGTACATTTCTAAGAATGATGCTGGAAATTTTTTTAAAAGAGCTAAACTTATAAATATTTCCTTTCAGTGTTTATGACAGGTAAATAAGCATGACAATCGAAGTTATCTCAAAGCCATTCCATCCTGCCAGTTATAATATTCTGACGCCATGGAATCCTCAGAGCTGCAATTGGCACTTTTACCTACAGAGTTCACGCAAGGTTCAGAATTCATTAAATCTATGCAAATTGGGGAGAACTACAACTCTGCTTAATTTTGGTGCTTTGGGTGGCATCCTTATGAATTTTGATGGAAGCTGGTCTTTGCAGGACAAGGAATGGGGCCCCATAGCCAGACAAGCCTAGAAAGGTCCCTGTTCCTAGCACCCCTACCCAAGCTCTGCACTTCATGTAGTCACTTAAGCTAATACTTTCCAGCCAGAAAAGTGCACAGGAATGCAGAACTCATTCCAAAAGACAAAACATAAAATTTCTGCTTGAGCAGAGGTATACACATCTTGGCCCCCTTTACAGTCTGTGGAAAGCGAGAGGTGGCTGTTTCTCTCTGTTGATTGTTAAAGGAGACTAACATGACCATCTCAGATGGAGGCACTTATGCTTGCTAAAATCAAAAGCTGAGTTAGTCAATACTTACATTAAATAGGTTGTAGCAATTTCCAAGTTAGCAGTCCATTTAGCCATAGCAAACTGCCTGCAATACAAAACAGTAAAATGTACAAACTAACACAACTACCGTGAAGTCATGTGCAATGACAGTTGTGGGTCAGAAGTGACTACATATTTTAGAAGTTTCTAGAGTGCTATCCAAAAATATAGGACAGTAATCATCAATGTTATATTGCAATATTGTACTTGTTAGTGGGAAACGATGAAACAGAAAATGGCTCTGTAGAATAATTGACTGATATTATTTTCCGGGCATATGATTTCACCTTTATAATGCAGAAACTTAGAGAGCATTGCATCCTTCTACAACAGACCATGCAACAGATACTAATAGAACTCTTTTTGATAGAAACCCAGTGTCAAGAAATCCTGTAATCAGATATAATACACTTTGTCTATTTAAGTTGTATTTTCTGCATGGAGAATATTATAGAAGACTGTTCCTCTATTTCAAGTTCAGTTTCTTGGCAGTGAGGACAGATTGGATGTTACACTGCAACACTGGACAATTACAAAATGACAAAAAAAATTAGTCAGCTTCATTGCCTATATTTTCATGCTTCTGTGGGGTTTTTTTGCATAGTCAGAGGTAGACTAGACAAAACTCCCAAAGATTACAAAGATGTTTTGGGATGTTTAGCATTATTTTCTTGGAGGTGTGTAGTGATATTTAGCTATTCCCCATTTTCTTTCTGACCCAGGTATTGCCTAACCTTTTAAAGTGTATCCAATGTATGTGCTGCCTATCCTGATATAGACTGCAATGTCAAGGTGGTTGGAAAAGAGACGATCTTTAAGGTCCCTCCCAACCCAAGCCATTCTATGATTCTGTGTCCAAGGGAATTTGTGAGACCCTGTCAAGTTCCAGAGGGCTGGCTAATAATGTGAGTCCACTGTAAATCTGAGTGGCGACTAATCATGAGCTTAGAAACACACCATTTCTCTTAGCAGTCAGTGTGTCAAAGCACTCTAAGTCCAGTCCACTAAAGCAGAAGATCACAGTAGCTCAGTTAAATGCAGCATAAACTCATTCTTTGTTCCCCTTCTGTCACTGGCTAATGCTGATTCCACTCTGTACTACTTTTCATGGGAGGAATATATCACAGACATCAACAAAATACTGATCATTTGACAGTGAGGAAGGTATATTGACCCCAGCCTCAAAGTGACACAACTAAAACATAAGGTTTGTGGGTATTAGGAATAAGTTCATTCCTTGACATGAAGAAAGCACTACGTTTCCAGGCTTCTATTTCTATAACTTAGTACACCTATTGTTTTATTCACATTCTCACTGTAAGGTATCACGTAAAAATTGTAGAATCATCAGGAATCCGAAGGAATGGTAGTTCCCTTCACCCCGTTGGTGCAGTACATTGGGGTGTCTGCTCTAAGGGAGAAGGTTATGGGCAGCTCCTCTGCTCCGCCCTCAATCGCTGTTCCTGCACCCATGTAGAGTCTGCAAAGCTGCTTTGGCTGCAAAGTGCAAAGTGCTGGTAGAATCAAAAGTTTTCGCTGTTTATACGTAATGTTCCATTTACACAGAAAGTTCTGTGAGTAGGAACAAATTGTGTGGGATGGTTATTTGTGTTTTCTGTTGCTGAGAAACTGAGAAATACAGACATGTTCATCAGTAAGACAAAGGCCCTTAGTCATATGTCTGCTACTGAAAAGGCAACTCTGCTTTGCAGTTGTCATGACAACACTGGTTATATAAAGAGCCTTATCAGAAGAAAGATCATTTGCTCTGTGCTCTATATTTCAGTGTAGGAATACATCCTTTCTACAATGGATTTGTTTTGTTATAGACAAAAACTGATGTTTCTAGAAAGATAAGTAATGCTTCAGAAAGCTGTCTGATGACATGATGCAAAAATGGCTTCCAAACAAATAAAACACCTTGAATGAAGACTACTTCTATAATTTGTGGATCATTTGGACCATATTCTGCTGGATGTGGAGGTGATACAAAATATTCAAATAAATTTCCATTGCAAAGATATTATTTTTGTGAATAATATCATCCTTGCCTTAGTAACATCACAGGATTTAATAAAGTGAAGGGGAAATGTAAGTCTCAAAATGCCTATAAAACTACATCATCTTAAAAGTTTCAGCACAATCATGTACATGCCCTGAAATTGACAAACATAGGCCATATCTACTGCTCAGCTAAAGACAGAAAGAAAATCCATGTGTGACTCTGCAAATTACTCACCTGTCTAAAAGCTAAAACTCGCAGAACAGTTTCATGGCTATGTCTGATTTTGTGGTATTATGTAAAATGGCATTTTTGAAGCAAAGAAAAAACAGTAAAGTAAAAAAAAAATAAAAAGTAAAAAGTAAAAAAAAAAAAAAGTAAACCACACTAGTTTCAGAAATCCATCTTCTTCCTGGAATTATATTCTTCATTAATGAAGGAGTCTTTGCTATCCTCAGAGAGGCCAACAGTGATGCCATGTGAGGAACTGCAAATCTGTAAGTTCCACATGAACCAACAGAATTACAAATTAATTTTGAGAATTAAAGGTCCATGCAAAAACATAAAGACTTTAGAAAGTCTTTTTAGCTGTGCACTGTTCTTCTGAAGTTAATCTAGCCAAGTTTTGTAACAAAGAACATTCCACTAAATTTTCTATCAGAAACAATGCCTCTAACAGTTGAATCTCTGCAAGTTCTCTGGTTTCTCTTGTAACTCAGAGGGAAGATATCTGGGCCTCCAGGGTGTTACGAATGAAACCTGTACACCCAGATCCTACTACTGTTGATAGGAGTAATTTCACCCATCAGCAGAAATAGGTTGCTCCTTTAAACTCCTCTTTTTATGTAACAACTGAGTTCTTCTACCCAGGACCTCTGGCGATGAAAAGGACTTAGACATCCTATTCCAGTCTTCAATTTCCATCTCTTGCCCCATTTTACTATTTTCTCTTTTGCCATGTGTGCTGTCACAGAAATCTTACATCTGTGCCCTTTTCAAACCACAGTGCTCACTTTGTCCCTCTGTGTGGTTCTCTCCATGGTGACCACCTGAAATGCCCTTTTCTCTACTATTTATTCCTGAAAGGCTCGCAGAATAGAAGGCAGAGCAGGGTTTGATTCCCTGTAAAATGATGAAATAGGACTGCAGTCCACTGCCTTAGCTGATAGAAAGAAAATGGAGGAGTAATAACTGGGTTTGAAACAGAAGTAAATACATGATTGCCTTTAACTTGACTGAATCAATTTAACTCCTAAAGTGAGAAATCCTCAGCAGGTTTCATAAGACAAATTATTAGAGACTCAGTAGAACAAATTGTGTGTTTGAAGAGTGAACTTCATGAACTCGCATTTCTATCACGTGTACTGTGCTCAGCAAACAAAGGGAGATTTTACTTCTAAAGCTTTAATGTACACAGCAGTAGGATCTCTAGGACATATTTAGAAGCTGATGGACTGAAGTGACTCTAGTGTTTTTTCTCTGTCTATCTGTAGTAACTGTCCTTGTCATATCTAAGCACTTCATGGAAATGCAAGCTGTTAACTGCACAACATTCCTGTGGAAGCAGGAAGGATTAGCTCCCAATGTGATAGATGTGGCAAATTAAACACAAAGAGTAAATGCTCCTTCCAAAGGTTCCTTCATAATTCAGAATGAATTACTCATAAGGAATGAGAAATTAGGAAACTAAGTACAGTCTGGACCTGATAGTCTCTTCCAGGATTACACAGTGAGCGTTGAGAAGGTTCAGGAACCAATTTGGGGAATCTTAAGAGCTGCCTGTGTACTTAACCAAAATCTTTCCTAAAGAAATGCATACCTCCAAGGATCTTTTAGCAAGTGCTCTTCTCCTTTTACAGTTACTAACTCGTATCCCACACTTCTCTCACACTGTTTCCCACTTTCTATCCTGCAGGAATGGAAATAGAGATAAAATAGCTTGTGTCTGCTGTGATGAGGGAGAATGCTGTTGGAAGATTTCCTGCCTATCACCTGCATGAGGAGTCCTCTCTGCTTTGATACCCATGGGCTAAAATTTGAAAAAGTCACAAAACCTTTAACTGAAAGGTGAGACCTGCCAGAAGCATTTCACACAGCTCTCACCACAAGGATTTTAACTGTTCATCAGAGAGTAACCCTAGAAATGTCTGTGGAGCTGTGTCAGTAACTAACTTCAAGTTATAAAGCATGCAAGAAAAGTATGTCTTAATATAGCAAGAAATTTGGAGCTTAATGGCTTCATTCACCTATATTTATAAATCTAGCATATCTCTTCATCTCCAATTATTTATAAAAAGGTATGGAAGAATGGGAGACAACAACTGTTTCATGCTAAAGTTAATGTATTTTGTCTCTTGAACAGAAATAAGACTTAACTAGAATACAGTTGAAAAATATTAGAGCTATAAATGGAAACTTCATTTTCAAGATAGGCAGAGTTAGCTATTAAGAAAAAAAAAAAATCAGCTCTTATCAGAATGTCCTAAAGACATAAAAAACCCCCTCAGACTTTCTGGAAAGAAATTATATCTGGGATTCAAATTGGCTTTGTTCTCATTACCTTGAACCTTTCATCTTCCATTAGACTTCTGGAAAGTGAAAGAAGAGCTTGAATGAATCTTTTAAATCAAAGTGGTAACCTTTTACATCCACTCAGAATAGATGTGAACACCTGCTAAATTACTGCAGACACTACTTTATTATTGCCACTAAGAAAATCAGAGCAGTTCACTGCATATGCAAATCAATTCAGCAATTATATTAGGAAATAAAAATTTGTTGTTTTCATAAACCTCCACATATATTAAAGCACCAATTTTGTTGCTTTCTAGACATTTCCAGGAGACATAAAAATAAGAGAGAAGTCATGCAGATAGCCCTTTCTCCATTGTTCTTGAAGTGAATCACAGCATAATTTAGAGAGTTAAACAATAAAGGAAATAAAAGACGTGCTGGAGTGCTATGGAAGTGCTTACAGGTCATGTCTGAGCTAGTAGCTTTCATATGTAATGTCAGTTTGTGATTTACTTCCACATCATACGTTGCTAAATCTCTTTTAGATGATCAAGTCTTTATGTGGTTTACCTTAAGCGCATATGCTGTCTCTATGCCCTTTGCCTCACAAATCCCCATGTCTTACCAGAATAAAAGGGGCTGTAGGAGTTGTGACCATGTCAGCACCCAACAGCTCTAGTGACTACTGCCACTGCTGTTGCTAATGAGTGGATGAAACCTGCCTCAGGGTCTCCACACACGTATGACAACAGCACTACGTGATGTGGGATTGCTCATCTGGTGACTCCTCAGATACAGACAAAATTTCTGTCTGTCCTGCCTTTCCCTACATGTACTATCCCTCATGGATTCGTGTCATCTGTAGATTTAATAAGGATATTATCTTTCATCATTCAGTCCATTAGTCAAAATATTAAAAAGTATCAGATCCAAAACAGGCCAAGATAGGCCACTGCTGCCCTGTATTTGACATCATACCACTGAGAATTACTCTATAGGTAGTGATTTGTACCTATGCCACAGAAGCTTCTTCCAAGCCATGTCTCTCTAGACTCCTTCTGAGAAGGCATATGATACTTCACCTGCCTTCAGTCTATGGCGGTTGTAGATTTCAAATCTGGCACACAGGATTTACTTGCTGAGGTAGCAGTACATGTGTTCTACCTGTGTCCTATTCCTCAATACAGTTTGCAAGCCCTGCCAAAGTGCCAATCTGACTTTCCATCCTCTTCCATGGATTGGCATTTTTTTAAATTACAGAGTTGCTTCTCCTGAGTTTCTAACATTTAGCTATTAAGATGTGCATTCATTACTGGCCTTGGAAACTCACGCTTTTCCAACTCCATATTCAGTGGATGTCTGTATTTCTGTACCAGCTGTGTGTACATTAGGGTTCAAAGGCATGTCCAGATCTCCCATGTTATATGTCCATCTGTCTTTGTTTTCCAACATTTTCCTCCTTGAGCCTACATTTTCAGGAAAAATAAGTCCTGGCAAACAGACCAGAAGAGTGTTAAAATAAGTTCTACCTGTTCCTTGATCTGGAAAATCAGAGGACTAGGTTTCTATAGGTCTTCCTAGAAGGTGAGTCTAGATGCAACTTATGAGAATATACCATGGATTGAACCCTGCTGTGCCAGTTCTTCACAGAGGATAAAAATACAATCTCTTCCATAAATCTACCTATAGTCTTCCATTACTGTATTTTGTAACACACTGGTAGGAGAGAAGGCTTTATGTCTATGGCCTGTTTTTCTTTCTACAATTAATTCAAAGGTTTTGCTTCAATTTTTTTCTTGCTGTTGGAATTTTTTTCAATTCAGAGCTTGTAACATGAGGCTTAGTGCCAAATATTTTTTGCTTTCTAAAAGCATGTAATCTGTAAAACAACTGACAGACATCCCTCAGGATTAAAACTGCCACAAGTGGTGTGATCTGTTCCAAACCTTTTCCTGCAAGTCATTTATTTCAGGTAATTCACTTTTCATCTCTTATAAAGCAGAAGCAGTCTCTGCTTTTAAGGGTCAGCCAAAATAATGTTAAACTGGGTTTTTCAGCATTTATTGATGTGTAATGTAGCAGATAAATGACTCCACTAGTCTCTGTTGGAAGTGAATGCCCTTGAAATACTTCTGCAGATGCATATAAAGACCTGAAAACAATTGAACAGTGAAGCAGCACGAACATCATGGACCAGCTTTGGAAAGAGGGCATTGAATTGATAAAAACAAGTGGATAAAAGGTAATTAAGCCTCAGCTTGAACAAGGAATGTTTCTGTACTAATCAGAACAAATACTGAGCTAGTTGATGGAGAACTCTCAGTTTTGGGTTTTGTTGTTTTTGCTTTTTTGGAGATTTTTGAGGGTTTTTTTTTCCCCTGCAGTATTTGTGAATTGAAACTTCTTTGCTATATGGAAGGAGATTAAGTATAGCTCCTACTAGGAAGCTCCCAGAGTCCAGGCTTGGTTCCCCACTCAAACGGACAAGACTGGGCATGCTGAGACTCCTGTGTGGGATCTCCAAGGTAGTACTGAATGATCTAGCACTGCAGCTAGAAGCTGTGTGAACCCGTAAGGTAGAAGAAGTAGTCATCTTGCTGTGCTACACCTGGGATCTGAGGTAGCATCCATGTCGTACTAACATGTGGATATGTCCATGAAAACTAACTTGATTGTGGCTCTCTACTCCACAATCAAGAGTTTGCCTCAGACCAAGAGAGGGAAGCAAAATAAATTTAGAAAGCCCAGTTTCAAGGGCTCTCAATTTGTCTCTCAATTCCTCTGCCACATCTGCTCTAAGTTTTAAAGATAATTTTGTGTACTAAGACCCAACAGAAGACTGATTGAAGCCTGGATTTTAGAGTGTTTTTAAGAGACCTGGAACAATCCCTAAACCCATGTCCCACTTTCTGACACCATTATAGTACTATATTAATATTTCTCACTAAAAATAAACATGTTTGTTTTGCTCTGAGAAAAGAGATGGCATATAGAGAGGCAATTAGCAGGTCTGTGCTTTCCAGTCAACGCACTTTCATTTTAGATATATAAAAAAAGGCAATCAAAAATCACCTTAATGAAAAAACCAAAACCACCTTTTTCTGTTGTCTGTCATATGATGCCATACTGAGATTATCTCCCTTAAGCTGACTGCCTCATGGAAGAATGGTATAAACCTTTTGAAAATCTAAGCTGTTCACATATAAGCAAATGTGTTCCATTAAGCACTCTAGAGATGTTACAGTGTGTCGTGGTTTTACCACAAATTTAGCAATTTTGGACAAGAGGTTNAAAAAACCCTGTTCACGAAAAAATGTGATTAAAAAAGAAAAACGGCTCCTCCCGTAGACAATGCCTACCAGACTGCAGCAGTGGAAAACGCTCACCCGACTTCCACGCAGCCGTTAGTCCCGGCCCCGGTGCTGCGCAGCTACAGTGGCATGTGGCCACGGCCCCAGTGCTGCATGGCCCCCGTGCCATGCGGTCTTGGCCCCGCGGGGTGGCTCCCGCACCCGCGGCCCAGAAGAGACGCCGACCCGCGAGCCGGAAGTGCATACCCAGAAAATGGCAGCGCCCACGGCCCTGGTCCCGGTCCGGTTTTGCAGTGCCATGTGGCTGCGGGGCAGCCCCAGCCCCGGAGCAGCCCCTGCGTACCCCCACGGATGCGGGCAGCCCCGTTCCCGGCGCAGCCCCACAGGCGAGGGACAGCACCAGCACCGGCACAGCCCCGCGGCGGCTCCGTTCCCGACGTGGTCCCCGCGCGCCAGCGCCCAGCGGGGAATGGGGGTGGAACGGTTTTTATTTCCTAACCCACAACACAGTGGAAGCATCACAGCAGAGCAAAGTCCCAAACCTGAGTTACTAGTTTGATGCTTGATTCAAAATTAGGTCCACTGTTAAAGTTTTTCTATTTTCATATAAGTAAGATGTTACTAACTGTCCAAGAAAAGATGGTTCAAATGGTTCCCGAAAACTTGTTCTCTTTTGCTGAAACCCACATTCACAAGTGCACATAGTTGCTGTATGCAGTCAAATGCAACCCAATGATGCATAGTCAGAATCAAAACACCAGCTAAACCTATACAGTGAATAAAGAAATAAATTTTTTTTCCACTTCCCTGTACCTGAAACGCTAGAGATGCATAGAATAATAGGCTTTGTAATGGTAAAAACTTATTAATATGTTAGGCAGACTCAGCCTCAAGAATACTTTTCATATTGATGACTACAAGTAAATTTGAGCTTCTTGGCTTTCCTACAACAGAGGACTACTGCAGTAAGTCAGTAACGTTACCATAGTGACCTATTACACACAGGGAAAGTAGATTTCTCTGCACTTATTTTTTGAGCTTTCTGTAAGGCTATATCTTCTACTAAGGACCAGTCTTAAAACCTGTGCATGCCTCTCACTTCTCTATTGTGCAACGGAGAAAGACATGTTTAGGATGCAAGACAACAAGGCATCTCAGGAACACTATTGTGTTTTGTTGTTTAAATGGGTGTGTCATTAGTACCAAGCAACCTGCACCTCACTTTCAGAGCTTAAGCATCACAAATTAAACACCTAAATGCCTGTAAAAACGTTGTTATTTTCTCTCCATCCTTTACCTTGCATCAAATAAAATCAGATCATCTCACATTTTGCAAACACTGCTTTTTTTTCTTTGGATAGGTTTTAGTATCGGTTAATAGGGCTGCAGTCTTCTGTCTCTCTTTCATGGCCTCCTGATTTCAGTCCAGAGTTCCAGCATCCACATAGCTTTCCTTCTCAGTACCAAAATCTTTCATCTCATTCACTGGGCATTTTCACACCCAGGTCAGGCTGTGGCAAGAATGTGTGAGAATAAAAGGTGCCTTTGGACTTTTTGGCACTCAGTGTGCCTCTATGTGTAGACAATCTCACAGTATCACAGTACTAACAAGGTTGGAAGACACCTTTGAAATCATCGAGTCCAAGCTATAACCCAACACCAATGCATCATTGAAACCTTGACACTAAGTNAGGGCAAAGAGGCAAAGACAAAGAGAAGCAAAGCTTAACCATGGCTGTCTGTTTCAGAGTTTCAGGTGCTCCCTGGAGAGCTGAGATGTGTGATATTTGGCACTGGGTCAAAATCAAATGAGGCATTTACCCATCATCCCTGAAGAAGCAACGTTAAGCTTTCCTGATGAAAAAGTTTGAACCAGCCCCTTTTCAGTTATCTTAGTCTGTATTGCTCTTCCCCAGCATGAGTTGTAAAGCACAGATTGCCCTTATATCCTCCCCCCATCTGCTCACCACTTACAATTGCAATGTTATTTCTTTCAACAGGAAATGCAAAATACATTAGGCAGTAGTGAGCCACTGCCAATGGCTATCTCCAGCCACTTCTCAAAGGGCTAATTTACCCTGCAAAAAGTGATGAAGAAAGTGAGAATCCAGCTCAAGGATTAATTGACTAACAAGAACATGTTTCCCTTTAATGCTGTGGAATTTCAGAAACATTTAAATCTGATGGCATATACATGTAAAGTGTACTCTAAACTGAAATGACTCACACATTTCACACAGCAGAAGTAAGAAGACAGTTATGACATATTTCATATACACACAAAAATGTGGAGATTAAAGTAACCCTAGGGCAGCAATTATGCTCTTTGAAGCATATCTAACGGATCAGCTGAAACTCTTATCTATATCAAGCACTGGTGCCAATCTGGATGTCTTTCTACAATTATCTATAATAACTATGCTGCAGTAATAAAGGGCAGTTAACTTAGACACCCCAACTGAGTTGCTGCAAGTGTAGGACTCATTATGTTGTGACTACAGAAACCTCTGAACATCTTGTATTAATTTTAGTAATTTAGAATTTCTCCACAAAAAAAAAAAAAAAAAAGAAAGAAAGAAATTTTGAGTGCTGATACAGTCTAATGACCCTTTCAGTAATTTCTGGATTTGCTTAAAAGGCTTATTCAGCTCCTCTATATTTCAAAGGCTACATGTGTTCAATTAAATGTGAACCTGACAGCAAGTTCTTCAGAAGAAATATGGACTTTGATGTATAAGTGAAACAAAATTCAACCAGTGAAATTATTTCTCATTCACACCTGCTTTAATGTACTCAAAATTAGGTCCTCTGTCCTTTAAAGTTAACATAAGGAAGTGAAAGAAGTCAGCCTCTGGAAAAAAAGCCCTAAAATATTTTTTGTTGAAAGGAATAAGACTGTATCTTAAGTTTATCCTTCTCCTCAGTAACAGCTTCCTGATAGTGCATTTCTGTGCTTGTTTAGGCATATGACATATATATATATATAAAT
>VYZS01014876.1:5759-16412 GCA_013400695.1 Neodrepanis coruscans | reverse complement strand
GCGTGTCCAGCCAGGGTAGGACAGTGGGCGTCCCGGAGCCGCTGAAATATTAAATTTCTCCCTTAAAACTGGAGCATATAGATATCTATCCGTGTTTGGTCAGGTAGGGCTCTGCCTGAACCGTGTAAGTGACATTTAGAAAGGCAATTGTATTCAGTTGGTATCCCAATCCTCAATTCTTAGAAACAGCAGGTTTAGGTCACGGATAAAAATTAAGACGACTGTGATATATGCAGTTTTCATGCTCAGTTCTCTAAGAAGTGCTCCTCGGTTTTGGTAGTCTAACTTTTCCCCCAGAATTAGCTTTTTTTACCCCTTAACATCAGCCTGATATGTCGACTGAAATGGGAGTTTTGTTAACAACCATACACCCAAACCGAAATCAGACGGGTCTGTCAGCCGTCACTGATGGAGGAAAAGGACATCACTTTCCTAATTCCTGCCTCTCCCCGCTTGGTTTTTAATTTCCCAAACCGCAAGCAGACACCGTGCTTGTTGTCAGGATTTTTTTCCCCTGTGTAAGCAGCGAGGGACCTGGTTAATCATCTATCGCAGATATGTGTGCATGAGAAAGAAAAGTGTTGATGTTTGCTTGTTGGGGCTGATGGGAATGGCCCGCGAATTTAGGATTAAATTACTACTGGTAATCATAAGGCTTTGTTTCTCCTCGCTCTCCCTTTACGACGGGGATTGTCAAAGTAAAGCAGGCAACATTCTTTGGACAAAGTATGCACAGCAGCTTTGCAGTATGAAGTAAGCTATTGAACCCTTCTGGGTTAACTGGGACCTCTTCAGACTTTAGCCTGAACCAGTTAAGAGCGGGACAAACCCCAGTACTAACTTTAAACACGTTTTCACAGGTGGATCTGGGAGAAGGGAGCGGAGCAACACTTCAGAAGGGTAGGTTTTTAGGGGGCATTTTTCTTTCCCGAGGTTTCGCAGCAATGACTCCCCCGCTGAGGAGGGGGGCGGTCAGGATGTGCAGGCGGCGGCTTTGGGGTTTGCTCGGTCGCGGCGGGGCCCTGCGGAGTGACACCCGGACGGGTGTTGCTATACGGGACAGAGCGATTTGAAGGCACCACATAGCCCTTGAGCCCGGCTGTGCCTGAGCCGCAGGGGTGTCACTGCCCGGCGGGTCCCCCTCAAAGTGTGCCCGGCCCTGTGACCCTCCCGCCGGCCCTGGCACTCCCCCACTGTAGTGCGGCTTTCGAGGGACTGATGCGGGCGGAAAGGGGAGCGATGGCTTCTGATGCGGGGAATCCCGGGGGGCACGGCACCAGAGCACGTTGGGGTGATGCCCAGGTGAGGCTTTGCCTCTCTGTAAGGTTCAGAGGATGCAGGACCCAGGGAGTGAGAATTATTTTGTTTTTTGAAGCGGGGAGCGGCCCCTCAGTGCTCGGCATGAGCCCGGGACAGCTGCGCGGCCCGGGGGGGTGGGCTGTAGCGGGGCTGCTGCTCTGCCTGGCTTCTGCCTTCTGGTGCAGGGAAAGAAGCACAACCTCTCCGTGGCACCCTCTACAGTCGGCTCAGGGTCTCACTACACCGGGAGGAGGGGAAAGGGTGACTTCGAGACCAAATGGCATTATTTCACCCTCTTCTACAACGTCTCACAACGGTGTCTTTGGCTGGGAGGCAAGTAGAGAGCAGAAACATTCTCCTTCTTATTATTTCTTTCAGCCTTAGCCCCATCGTATCATGAATGCAAGATCCAAACTTGTATTCAAGAAAATTTGTCTCTTTTTCACCCTTTCCAAACTCTGCAGCTTCATCATAGTCCCCCTCTCCAATACATGCTTTTGTTATTATCCCCCTTGCCATCGTGGTAAAAATTGTTTCCAGCAGAAACACCTGATCCAGAAGCACAAAATCCCCCATTCGAGCCTTGCTAGGATCAGCTTTCCTCTCGTGTTTGGCTGAGTCCTCCTTGCCACTTGAACCATGACATGTTGAATTCATTATCTGAGCCATTTTAGGAGCTCGTAGCTAATAAACAGCACCAAAACCTTTCTGAGTGATCAGAAGTCACCTCTGGGGACTGAAGTAGCCAGTAGAAGCTGGAGAACTGTAATTGCTGCAGCCATACCTTGCAATGCCATTTCGTATCATTCAAAGGCTTTTCAAACACTTCAGAACTTGGATCACATCTTACTAGAGAAAAGAATTCTCTCCCACTTCTCTGCTTCTCCTATGATTTCAGAGGTACTGCACAGATGTCTGGGTGGAAAAGGTGATCTTCCCAAGGGTTTCTAATTTCCTTGGAAGGGATATAGAAAAGGGAGGTGCCAGGGAGAGAGAGAAAGTGTTAGGTTAGAATTATACCTGAATGTCACAAAGTCACGAGTAGCCAGCAGATCTTCCAGAAAAGGTCAGCATCCTCTCTGGCCATAATCTGTTGTCTGTTTTTCCAATGGGCTCAGCACGAGATTTTCTTGATGATCAGATCTCTAGTGGTCAGGAAGGAGAGAAGGAAGATCTGGCCTCAGTTGTGCTTGAGGAAACAGGACCATGGAGGCATCTTTTCAGAATGACAGCATTGTTGCAGGTTCAATGTCCATAGCAGCAGAAAGGCTGCTCCCAACAGGGCTGGACACATCCCTTGGCCCTTGCAGGATCAGGGGGCTGTCGTTACAGCCCAGGAGCACACAGACATGCTCCAACACCCACTGGGACCTGTACCCTTTCATTCAGACTGATTTGTAATTCCTTTTCATTGCACAAAGTCCTGGATCAAAAAAACTGCTTATATAGCGAAAATTTTTGGAATTCCCTTTCCAGCACTTGCTGCATAAGGATTTAAATATAATCATAAAGCCTATACTGTATATTCTTTTTGCTCTTTCCACCTTTAGTCCCCATTAGGGATTTGGTTTTGTTTCTGTTTTGACAGCCCCTGTATATATGTGTTTGCGGTTGTTCCGTACTGTTTCCTGATTTAATATCAGTGCAGTTACAGGAGAAGGATGCACCGTTAGCATTTTTTGCTCAAAGTATTTTTCAAGCTCCCTTTTGATGTACTGGTCAGGTTTGCAGCTTCTGTGCTCTGGTTGATCAGAAAAAGGATCAGGTTTATTGTGCCCTTTGGGAATGAAGCTCTCTATTCACCTAAGGAATTCAGCTATCTTCCTTCCCTAGCCCCTCCACATAGATCCAGATGCAGAAAAAAAGTGAGGAAGTATTTAGTAGAAACCTGTTATGCAGTACAATTAAAGTCCTTTTGTGCATTTCTGAGAAGTAAAGAAGAGCCAAACTGGAAATGAGGTGGCTTCTACAAACCTACACCTTCCTCTCCAAACATTTTTAAGTCCTAAACATGAGAAGGAAAGAGGAGACAAAGAACCTAAATAATTCTGGGGAAATGATGCTGTTTGCTCTCCCTCTCTGGGGAACACTTATTCAGCTGTTACCCAGACAGGAGAAAAAAAAAAAAAAAAGACTCCTCATCTGTGTTTCTTTTACTTATAAATGGATCCACAGCCTTGAATAGTCCCAGACCAGGTCATTTAAAGTCAGACTCCAAGTGTAAATTATGCTCCATTTGCCCAAGCAAGATATTTGGCTCATGGTACAACTTCTCATCTTTAGGAAATAAAACTGCGGTTTAGCATGTGTGTCTGTGTGGTTGCTGTGTGTTGTGTACACCTTCCAGCTTAAATCTGGGTAGATCTTCAGTCCATAGAAAAGCTGGAGATGTTTCCCATCACTGCCCACTCTCAGGATGCTAAGGAGGGTTCAAGGAAAGTCAATCTGACATGACTGGACCGGGACATGGGGAGGGCTCAGGGAGCTGATTGCTGTCCCTGGGATAAGCTGCAGTTGCTCTGTAACTGGTTGTTTTCTTCCAGAGCTCCTCTGCAGAATGGTTACATTAGTTTGTGCAGGAGAGCTGACAGCACAGCAGTGCTACAAATTCTCACCCACTATTTCATAGGCTCAATGCTCTCCAGGCAAATTAGCCAGTAGCTGCATGGATCATTCTGAGATCCCATCAATACTGATCGTGTGTCCTTGGCTGGGGAGAGGCTTCACAGGAAAATACAACAAGAAGAGGAGTAGTGTGAGCTGAGCAGAGGCTGCTGTGGGAATGAAAGCTGGTAAGGGAAGGTTCCTTCAGCTCTGTGCCTATTCTAGTGGAAATCCTATGGGGCACTTCAGGTATGCTGTACCAAGGGAGATGCTCTTAGGTTGTTTTCCTCTAGTAGGATCAATTCCTCATACGTTAGTTGAATAAGAAACATACGAAAACTTCCAGCCTATACCCTGTAAAGTAGAAATGAAACAGCTCCTGCAGCAGCCAGTGCCCATGCTACAGCAGTTTTTGTTATCCTTCTCTGACTAAACAGTAACACAGGTATTCACTAGGTTTTTAAAATATGTATATTAGTACCTACCATGGCTGAAAATTTAGGGAAAAAAATCTCTAAATTCTGTGAACTAACCTCCATATACACAATTAACCACTACTTCATACATTTTTGGAGTCTTGCAAAAAAACAGATTAGTGTCTCCTGGACAGCTTTCTTTAAGATTCTCCAGGCTTTCAGTGTGAGTGCCCTGTTTATCTTTAGCATTAACTCTGTATTTGCAAGGGTTTTAATAGGTCTGGTTTTATCTTTCACACATCCAGATAAAGAGCTTCACCCCTTAAAGCTGTGATTACACCTCAGCAACCCCTCTCTTGGCAGTGTATGTGTGGTTTCTGTTTTGTGTTGTTTTTCTGTCTTGAATTAACACATGTTTCAAACCTCTAATGTACTTCTTTAATAGCTGACTTTTTAAAAAAAGGAGAAGATAGAGAATTTCATCCAAGAATTCCCAGCTGGAGACATCTGTTCAGCAGCAAGTCACCTGATGAACAGATCTAACCAGCCAAGTGTGAGCTATTTTTATTGGTTCAATGTTTTAAAAATAGATACTTATTATTTTAATTGATATCTTTCTGGACATTTCAGTGGATTCCTACACTGGTCTTCATGGACTTGGATTTATTTCTCCCGAAGAATTAGTACAGCCCAAACTGAGTGATCCATTCCAAAACCCATCTGACTGGCTGAAACCAGTAGGAACCAGTTAAATGCTTGAAATGAGGGTTTCCACTAGGGTAATCAAGTTTCCCAAGAGGTGATGGATTTGATGTATAGCCTGTCATGATGAGTTGCAGGCACTCAGCACCTCTGAAAATCAGGCCATAGCAGCTTTCAGCAAATCTAAAGAGACGGGGTGTGTGTGAGTGCGAGCCTGACCGAGCCGTGGATAGGACACACGTCTTCATTGATCTCAAAAGGCAGGTTGAACTGTTCTGGTTTGAATCACATGATTTGTCATGTTATTTAGCAGCTGTTAAGCTTAGGTGAGCTTGTAGGATCCTGTCAATGCACATTCAAGCCTAACCCTCTCTCAGTTTATCTGTCCTTGCTGCTACCTGGCTCCTCTGTGAAAGAGTTGGTCCCACTTTTCCCCTTGCAGTACTCCCTGAAGTTCTGAATATCCTCCTGGTCACTCCTCCCCACCATCTAGCAACCCAAGGGTGTTTTCCAGATGACAGTTTATACTATCTTTGTTTTTCCACTTCTGTTCTCTGTGTTGTGTCTGGGAAAACTTTTGAGGCCCCATAGTCTTTGCCTTGATTTGAAGTCTTGGTTGGAGCAGGACCCCAGTTTGACCCAAGAGGTGATGGAGAAGGAGGGGTAGAAGGGCAAAAAGGTACAAAGTGAATGAAGACAAGAGTGTAGGATGTTGTAGACCCTCCTGCTGTCTATCCATGCAGAAAACTCTCAGCCAGACTTGTCTGACTTCACTTGCCATTCACCGGCCTAAGTTTCTTGTACTGGGAAAAAAAGGAGCGTTGAACTTTTCTCCACACTCCAGTACCTGTCAGAGTTCATTCAGTGAGTGGAGGGCACCATGAGCCACTGCTTGTCTGCATTATTCAGGCAATGTGTACCTGAAGAAAAGCTGTGGGGGCCCCCCACTCCTGTCTCCCCAAGGACAGTTAAAGTGTGAGTGTAGCAGTGCAGCCCTGCAGTCCTTTCTACACTTCATCCTTTTGATTTTTTTTGTTGTTGCAGGCAGCAGTGGGAAATCAGAGATGGAGAATACACTAATAATCCTTCCCTTTTTTTCTTCCTTTTGGAATAGCTTGAATTAATAATTGTATACCTTTTGAAAGAAAAAGAGGATTTTGTTACTTGAGAAAAGAGAAGAAATATTTCCTAAAAGCTATATTTTAATCCACCCAGGCTCAGGAATGGGGAGGCTTAGGGAAGAATTGCTGTCATGGAACTAAGTTTATGAAAGAAAGCAAATCTCCACCCTGTTTAAACATGGGAAAAACATCACAGAGGCATTCTGCTGCACCAAATGGTAAACATGTCCATGTATTATATCACTTATGGCTTCCTTAAGAGTTTTATGATGCTGTTCTCAATTACTGTGTTTGCATTTGTAATTAGAGTGCAGAACACATTGTGAAGGCAAATTATAGAGCTAACTTGTCCTTTCAAAATAACTCATTTGCTCAGTGTGCTCCCAGAAGCATCTCTTTATTCAAGGGACTCCAGTGAAAGAATAACCTCCTCTGCTGAGGGGGTTGGAATACAGACACTTACTGGAGGGAAGGGAGAGGAGAAACATATTTTTTCCCCCAGGGTTTTGCAATGCTTGAGCCTGACCTTCAAACCACTGAAACTCCTGCTGTTGGTTTCTATAAGACCAGTCCTCCACAAGTTTGAGCAACTAATGAAATTGGGGGTGTGGGAGAAGAATCAGGTTTTTTGCACTGTCATTAATTCCCTCTCTGACCTTGGTCATGTCCCTTGGCTTTTTTTTTCTTTCTTTTTTTTTTTTTTTTTTGTCTCCTTAACTGTCTAAAGATCTTCGGTGGAAGAGCTGGGATATTACTGTTGAACCAGCTAAATGTCTAAATAAAGGTGACTATGCAGGACTGCTAGTTGTCCTCTAGTACCTTGTCCTTTTGCAGGAAGGGAATTCTGAAAGCAGCTCCTTGAAGCTGATGCTTTATGTGCCTTCAACCTTTGTCCCCTTTCCCAGAGGCTTACTTTCTGTTTAGGAATGAGGATGACACATTGCTCCGTGCCAGGTTGCCCTAAGTGCTCCACCAAGTCTCCATGGGAAGACTCCCAAGTTCAGTGCTGCTTAACTTTTCTCAGTGGCTCATGGGGCTTCTCTGAGAAGTTCATGAACAGCTGCCCTGATGTTTTACTCTGGCTATTGAGCACCAGCAGTGGAGAGCTGATCTGTCTTTAAAACAGGTCGATCCTGTATTCAGCAGACTGGAGTCTAAGCCAGATGTGCACTTTGCCTTTGAATTCAATGGGGAAAAAATTGTATCCAATTCTGAACTTGGACACAACAATGCCAGTTTTTTTTCAAAACTTGCACTAAGCAGGAGGACATGACTTATAATGGGTTTAACTGCAAGTAACATTTTTATCTCCTGTATCTAAATTGGGAAGGCACAGGAAAGTGACTTGCTATACATAGGTCTCCCATAAGCATATCCTCCCCATTCCTGGCCATGAGAAGTTGCTTGGCTTTGCTCTTCAGACAAACTTTGGGAAAAAGTTCAAGCTCGATGAACTTGACCCTTACTTAGCACATTGCCCACCACTGTCCTCTGCTTGTGCACTGAGGCTTCATGAAACCAGGCCAAAATTGAATAAAGGACACTTAAAAGGGCCATGTCCTCCTGGGGTGGCCACACTTGGAGGGCAAAAAAAACCAAAGAAGCCCCAAAACATTGCACCATGAGCTATGAGCTCTTTTTTTATTCTTTCCTTTTCTTCACTTTTCCCACTATGAAGAAATTTGTCCAATTTTTACTCCCCCACAGGTAATCCACCATTTAATTTCCAATACAGTTGAGTAAGTTCAACACAACACTGACTCTCCTCTTACCACTGCTCAGTTATTAATTCAATTCTTGGTATCTCTTTCATGGGTCAGGAAAGCAGTTTCCTTGGCCCCAACTTTCTGTCAGGTGCTTGTTTCTTCTGAGCAAAGGTTAGGTCACCTTCTGATGATTCATTGAAAAAACTGGTTTTATTACTTTCCCTGCATATGGGAGAGTTTCCTCGAAGAAAGAGGCTGCAGTACATGGGATGACCATTCCAAAAGGAAGGACTGCCAAGGAGATTTGGTTAGGAGTTCAGCTTTGTATCGACTATCAAATATGTTGTCTAATGGCATTAAATGCAAGAAACTGCCTAGAAGAATGAGTTTTAACTTTATGAATTTTGTGATTATTGTAAAATGTTTTAGGAAGGACATTTTCTGCTGTTGATATGAGAGAAGTTCCAGTGTGGTGTTTTGTGATGCCAGATGCACTCCAATTTCCATAATGCATGTTTAAAATATGGCCCAGGTTCACTGAGCAATGTCAAAACACATTTGCAAGGCTGACCAGGGACTGGAACACAGCTGCAAAATGGACAAGCTCAATTTTGTTGGGGGAACAAAAGAGAGAAGGGCGTTTGTTAGCCAGAGGATCAAATTTGTGAAACACCTACTGTTGTTTGGGTAGCTGGGATTTAAAATATGTATGTCATCAGCCTGTCTTTGTTGCCAGTAATGCTGTTTGCTTTGCTACACCACTGTGCTGCTCTGGCAGCTGAACAAGACTGGTGGCTTTCCCTTTCCCTGCTGTTTCCAACCAAAGGAACTCTGGCTCCAGCACCTCACTCCCAGGGAGCCATGCAGGCTGCCAGCATCCAAATGCTACTAAGGACAAATCCAGAGAGATGGCCACCAAAAAATAAAAAGGTGTGAGATGCAATATGATCCCCTTTGTTTTTATGTACAGTTTTCAGGGTTTTTTTGAATTTCAGCTTTTTGTGGTTTTCATTTTTGATGAATGCTTATTTCAGTACTTGAAGTAAGAAAAGGTCCTCCATCTAATGCATGGAACACTTGTTTTTAATAAATGTCCTTCAAAATGAGAGACTTTTACCTGCCTTTTGAAATTGCATCAATATTTCAATGAATAACACAAAGGAAAATTCATATGCATGTTAGATGTCACAATGGGATTTTGCAGCACCTACAGTGGAGTACCATGTTTTCTGACAGTGCTTACAACAAGAGTAGAAGATAAGCATGTAAAACAAAATAAATTAAAAGCTCTTTACTTGTTGATATCCCTGTAGTTTGTGCTATTTTGAACCTGTCAACTGCTTAAGTAACAGCTTGTCAGTGATCATGGCCCGGCCGAATGCAAGACCTGGTAGTATGGCTGCAAATTGTCAACAGCTGAGTGATCTCCCGGGTTGTGATTTATGACTCCATGAACAATGACAAGTGAGGAGAAAAGGCCCTGGCGATTTCAGAAGCAGTTGTGGAAACAATTAGATCACTTTTTTATTAGGTCACTTATACAATTCATCCTTTTAAAAATCAGATCCACGATGAGCGCATTTTTCACACATTCAGATATTTCGTCCTATTTTTCAGTTCAGGGAAAATACTGGGCTTTCCTTTAGAAACATTCCTGTGCCGTGTCTTTAACTTCTCATGGGTGCACAGGACTTCCCTGAGCTCACCCACATCCCTGGCTCATCTACATTAAAGTCCTCCGTGAAGATTAATTCCTGCAGGAAATGACACTGGTTTCTGTACTGTTCTCCCACTGCTGGTTGCTCACGTCTCTTTGGTGACCTGTCCTTTGTCTCCTCCTCTGCTGGTAGGAAGCTTCTGGAACATCACACTGGGACAGGTAAATAATACCAATAATGAAAATTTGGACCAAAATTTTCAGAAGTCCTGCAATTTGGGCTTCTTTTATTCTTTTAGCGTTCTTTTACCCCTCTTCTTTCCAACAGCAGAGTTGCGTAGTTGTCATTGTATTTCTACTTCTAATTTCTACAGCAGCGGTTTGCACAAGCAGCAGAGCAGTACCAAGTCACATTTTTTTCTCTAAGGAGGCAGTGGTGTTTCTCTAGAATTGCCCAGTGTCCTGCTATCCACCCTGCTGTGCTTGGGAATATATTTTAGAGTTTGCTAGTGGGCATGTTAGCTCTTGGCCCTGAAGGGTTTTAAGATGTTGAAGATACCAAAGTCAAGGTAAACTCTGGTTTCTAGTTGATGTCTGGTTTTTGTGCTAGTGCAGACAAGCTCACATTAGCAATAGAAGGCATTAACTTAAAACAAATGGCCTGGCATGTAGTTAATTGATTTTGTGTAAACTATCCTTTTTTATCTTTTTCCTGATTAGCTCTTGTGCCAATGTGGGTCTTCCATGCTCCTCCAATGTGTCTTACTTCTTTTCCCCCATCAGGTCAGCAGGCGTGATGTGGGAAGGATTGGGACAAAACGCAATCCTAGTGAAAGCTTCTGTATTCTTGAAGGAGTTGCTTAACTTAAACAAAGGCACTGATCTGCAGCAGGAGGTGTGTGTCAGGAATTGCTGTTTTGCACGTATTGGGCATTGATGTATCTGACAATGTAATAAAGTAGCACTGAGTATGACCAGTGATGTTCCTTGTGACACTTTTCTTTCAAATGGTCCGGTGGAGCAGTGGGTAGGTAACACCTTTCCTATCTTGCACCTTCTTAGATTGTGAGCCATGAGGGGCAGGACTGTAAAGTGCCCTTGTACACTATGGTGCTATCTGAAGTAAATGACATGCACAGTTTAAAAAA
>VYZS01014872.1:0-12540 GCA_013400695.1 Neodrepanis coruscans | reverse complement strand
GTCACTATTACGCCCCCTATGGTTGAAACCAGGACAGGGCAAAAGTCAGTTGTGAAGACATTGCTGTCAGTGACTTCCTAGAATTCTCCTGAAATGGCCTTTCTGGACTTGCTGTCTAGCAGACAGTCACAGAGTACTCCAAAGCGTGAGTGATCTAAAAAATCGGGCATCTGGTCATGTGGTTTGTATGATTTGATTCTATGTATCATTTGATTCAATGATTTGTATGCTATACTTGTGAATTTTTTTCTAGGATAAAGTTCTGGTCAGACAGTTCCTTAAAATTAATACAGAAAAATTTTATCAGTTTATGTCACCAATTCTCTGTTCCTTAGAATTGATATTTAGTCTTTTATTTAAGAACTTTACCCATATTTGAGAAAATCTAGAAATATGGAAAAGTCAAGACTTATTAGCCATTATTTCATCCGTACACAGATTGTCTCATCTATCTTTTTTTTTTTTTTTTGGAACAATGAATATTCAGAATGCTTACAGAGAAAGATCTCTTGAGACACGTAAGCAATACACTTCATGAGCTGCATTGGCATAGTACAAATGAAGAGAAACAAATGTTCTGAGGAGCAACTTTTGAGATGTGATTAGAAGCCAGCCACAGGTTGTTTGGAACAAGCTCTTAACTACAACGGGATTTTTCATTTATCACTGTACAGATTATTATAATTTACTTTCAGTGGATCTAGTGTACAAACTGGAGCAAATACCAGTGAATAGATGTACTTCTAAAATTAGAAATCATGATGTGGAGCCCCCAAAGGGCTGACTTGAAATAACTGGGGCTTTTTAATGTAGTCTCTTCACTGCATATAGCATCAGACTTGTTCCCTTGTGCGATTCATAATAGAAAATGATTACACAAAAAAGACCTTTACAATGGGTTCTTCTTCTTTTTTTCATGCACAAAAAACCCCTAAGATTTCTGAAAAGAATTAAAAGCACAAAAACACAATCTGTTTGGTGCCTTCCAAATGGGAATGAATTTCATTTGATACAAACAACAATAAAGCTGTTGTAATTAGCAAAATCTTTAGTCAGAAAAAATAAAAAATGAAAAAGTTCACTTACTAGATTATATTTTTTCTAGTTGCAATTTAGAATACTTTTATGTGACATGGCATAAGGCTTTGACTTCAATATTGCTTCCAATTTTAGCTCTTTGCATTGAAAAATAACCACTAGGTTTATTAAAAAAAAAAAAAAAGTAAAGACTCAAATCACTTAGTTTAAGGGGAATTAACAGAATTATTTTGGGGTTCGGTACCTTCTTCAACCATACTTTGGAAATATATGATATATTGCTAACTATCCAATGGATGTACCTTCAAGAAATAATGACTGAGTGTACCATACTGGATGCACCATGCCACGGACATCACTTTTCATTTTTATTTCTTTTTATAAGAACTAACTCTTTTCTAAGACAAATGTCTCCTTGACACCTTTGTGTAGTGACGTGGGAGAGAAAGACCCAACATTTAGCTTTAATTATTTTCTTCTTCAAAGAGAAAATCTACCAAACCATAGAAGTCTTGTCATAATGGTTTTCATTCACAGCCAAATGCCCTTTCAAGCTTTGTTTATTACTTTTTAAATCTCTCAAATGGATTGTTTGCTTGTGTGCATACATAGGAATTCCTGTATATAGTTTGGTGGTGTTTTCAGCAGGGGAAGGTTAAATGTTTCCAACATTTTCATGAACCACCATCAGATATCTTCCAGATCACTACTGGTTCCCAGCACACAGATAGAGGGATACTGCATTAAAGGAGACGTTTCCTTTTTCCATTGACTCTGGAGGGGTTCTAAGGGAATTTGGCACTCCAGGCTAAGGTTAACCTTTGTGAATAGCATCTGTAGTTTAATTTTAGACACACATTTTGAGGGAGGGCATTATGTGATCAAAAATGATTAACATTCATGGGTGGGCAGTCCTTAGGCAAAGAGAGCTCATACTAAGAAAGAAATGGAGCACTGAGGGCCAGTAAAAGCTGTGATATAATACTTGCACTATTATTAAGACCTCATTGAGATTTTTGTGAGACCACACGTAAAAGTGGCAGAGATGACTGACTAAGGCTGGAAAATTACTTCAGTTTCTCTATGGGTATAAGAAGCACCATTTGGTCTGTGTACTTCAATCTTTCACAGTTAGCTTCTGCGGACTCCCTAGGCAACTCCAGTCCTTTGAGAGGTGCTATACCAGGGACCTCAGGTGTGATCATGACTATTCATTAGTAAATGAATTGTCATGTTCCTGATAAAAAAGTGGCATCATAATCACTACTTTACAATAGCTGCGTCTGTTATTTGCCACAGCTAAGCATATTGTAAGGCTGTAATTAAGGCTTTTAGGAGCTTACAGCCATTTTCCAGAAAGTTTCCATCTACTTCACCAGTGTTAGCTTTCAAACTAGAAGGATGAGGAACTAAACCAAATACATTTGAATAAATCGAAGCAACTAGCCCAGTGCTTCATGTCATTTTCACAGATGTACTAGGAAATCTACAAAAGCAAAACAACAGAGCTAGAATTGTATTCAGTTCAGTAAAAGTGTCACAGGCCACCAACAATTGTATGAAAATTCAATATCATTTAAAAATGGAAGGAAGAATTTTAAATTAAGTCTGGGAAGAGGGAAAAATTATTATTCATGGGGGACTTTTCTCCAATGGAAGAAATGGAAGGTTAAACTCGTTTTACACATGGAGTGGGTTTATTGTCTAACCAAAAGAGACAACCCCTAAAAACACAGCATAATGTGAATAAGTGGTCAGTGGTTGGCATGTATAACATATTTGGTTTTTCTTTCCATGTTTCCCACTTTCTCTCATTCTGAGTTTTTATGCTAAACTCTGAAGTACTCAAACAATTACTCTGCTGTTTCAAATTCTCACTTCATTTAGTCAGTAGCCAAAAAGCATTATGTGAACTGCCAATATGAAAATTTCCGTTAAAACAAGGCATTTGGAGTATGTTCCCATCTGTATTAGAGCACTAGAGGTAAAATTCATTTTTGTAAGCATTTATGACAGAGAAACTTGCATTTTCTCAGGCAGTGAAGTCAGCCACGTGCAAAGATCTATATATCATCTACTTCACAAAGCATTTTAAAAATTAATACTTCCTGTGTATGCATGCACAAATTATATTAATCCTTATTAACTGGCTATACACATATGTGCATTGAGAGCATATAGCCCACATAAAGCATAGCATAACAAGTTACATAATGTATAGAACACAAATCAGACTATTTTTATATTTATGGACTTGATATTTTCAAAGTTGTTTACAAGGAAAAGGAAGGGAGAAAGCTTTTATTACTTGTAAGAGAACTCATCCTAAAGATATATCAGGAAGATATATATGAAGTGTTGAAGCAGTGTAACTTTGCTAGAGCTGATCAGCATTTAAGCCCTGAGCTACAAAAACAGGAGCAGGAAGAGACAAGCCCAAACAGGCTTCAAGATTCTTAAGCAACAAAACTGCACTGCTGAAGCTTGGAAAGATGGAGTCATCCTCTATAATTCACTAAGGAAATACCATATGTGCTGTGATAGTGGACATTAAAGCAGGTAAAAAGAAAAAAAAATATGATCTCTTGAACTTTTCAACAAAATATCTGATTGCTGCTGGGCTGCTGTTTCTTCTCATAGTGACTACTGTTTTTAGAGGCTGCCCCATCTCTCCCCTGTCCAACATGTCAGAGGTAAGACAGATGGAACAGGTTATCAGTGGCCAGTACGGTCAAGCTAGCACTGTAACATACTCTTTGTAGCTACACCATCTGACAATATATTTTTGAATTTCTTCAAAACTGCTGATTTCTTTTGGAAATCTGGGTATGTGCTATACCATAGTTTCAAGACACACCATGTCTTGAAAAGTAAGTAAGTAACTAGAAACCAAATTGCTGTTACTCAAACTATTCCAGACTAGCTACAATTTCTAAAAATTAAAAAACAAAAAAAAATCAGAGCAAATTGTAAAATATTAGACAATAGATATGTTTCTAATATAAGTAAGATGACATATCTGAAGGGCTTCTTGGCAATTAAAAGACGTAAGATGACGACAAAAGGGAAAGTGCTATCATTCTGACTCAGGTTAGAGCTATTATAGAGTCTGAAAACACGAAACCAAAGGGA
This sequence comes from Neodrepanis coruscans, assembly GCA_013400695.1. Classification (NCBI taxonomy): domain Eukaryota; kingdom Metazoa; phylum Chordata; class Aves; order Passeriformes; family Philepittidae; genus Neodrepanis; species Neodrepanis coruscans. The sequence goes on along the minus strand of VYZS01014872.1, from coordinate 8,370 downwards.
AAAAGCAAGTCACCCTGTAATATTGCTTCCATAATTGCTTTTATATGTAGCAAAGCCACATGTTGTTCCATTGACAGTATATCATACCCAAAGGTGTTTCATTAGGGCATAAGAGCTTCCATCTATGAGACATTATTTTCCTAGTTTTTTACATGTGTGTAATGTTTACTTGCATGAGTGGGATTACTAGTCATTTTGGTATGATTCATACAGGCCAGATGGGGTCCTGAGAAGTAATGTTTTCTCCTATGGCTGCTTTTTAAGTATCTTTTATGAATATTATAACAATTCAAATTTCCACACTCTTTTCTTCCTTAATTTAGAGGAAGGGAGCAAAGGCATATTTGTTTTTGTTTGGTTCAGGTAAGAGAAAGAATTCAATTGAAAGATGGGGGAAAAAAAACCATATTTCTGCCCAACTTTTTCTCAGTTAATGTCATTTTGGCTCATATATGCATGTTTAAACTCTATCAATAAATAGATGAAGAAAAGCAATGATTAAGTAATTGTAAAACATAAAGCAGACATTTAAGGGAGAGTCATTAAAGACAAAGACAATTAGTCAGACTAAAAAAACATAACACTGAGATATGTATGTCTAGCCCAGATACACACAGTAGCTGCAGTCTGGAAACATTTATCCTTGGATTATTTTTTATCTATTAATAACATTTGAAAAATGATTCTNATTTATTTTATTTTACTTTATTTTCAGTGACTAGCTTTATGTAGAGATGAAGGATACTTAAAAAGATCAGTAAGTTGCACACAATAACCCAACATTATATGCCCTCATTCATAGCCTAATCCAAAGCCCATGAAAAATAATTAGTGTCCTCTCAGTCATCTGATTGTATTTTGAATCAGAGCTCTAGCCAAAAACATACAAAATCACGAGTAGTTGACTGCTAGTAGATTATTTTCTTTTCCCTGAATCATATGAAACTGCATGATCAGATTGACAGTGAGAGAGAGAAAATCCCAGAAGAATATATAACGTGTCAAAGCACGTTCATTAAAAGATCAAAACCAAAGGAAAGGGCATAAATCATGAGGCAGCCTCAGTTTCAGCTCTGGCTGTTAATGCAGGTTTTATTGCAACTCTTTTCTGTGACTTTGAATAAAAGAAAGCATTTGCTGAATTATCAGCAGTATTTGATACATACACTGGCCCCAGGATACACAGCACCTTCTGAAAGAAATGAGAAAACCCTTGAGCAATTTGAACTATCGAATCTTTTACTGCATTTTAAAAGAAAAATATGTCCAATATAATTCAATCATTTCCCTACTTCTTTCTTTTCCATTTTTTTCCTTCTTTTTTTTTTCTCTCCTTTAATGTCAGAGTTTAAAACATTATTGGCTTCTAAATCAAAAGCATATATGTTTTTCATAAGACACAGAGAAGGAAACCTGCAGATGCAAGACAGTAGGACTATGAAATATATGGCTTTTGCATTAATATCAAGATTGTACCTTCTTAAGTATTGCCTCTGTAAGCCTTTTCTCAGTACAATAATGAAAATGAAGTAGAGATGTATGCCTTTCAACATCTTTGAGGGAGAGAAAATATTCTGTTAACTCCAATATGTTTCAAATTTATTCTTCTGTAAAAGTAAGTCTGCTCTGCTTTTGCATCTGTAGCCTTCATAGGAAGATATTTCCTTTTTCTTGCATGAGCAACTTGAATAAAGCAGAATAGCATTGNTTCAATTGAAAGATGGGGGAAAAAAAACCATATTTCTGCCCAACTTTTTCTCAGTTAATGTCATTTTGGCTCATATATGCATGTTTAAACTCTATCAATAAATAGATGAAGAAAAGCAATGATTAAGTAATTGTAAAACATAAAGCAGACATTTAAGGGAGAGTCATTAAAGACAAAGACAATTAGTCAGACTAAAAAAACATAACACTGAGATATGTATGTCTAGCCCAGATACACACAGTAGCTGCAGTCTGGAAACATTTATCCTTGGATTATTTTTTATCTATTAATAACATTTGAAAAATGATTCTTACTCCAAGTGATTTTCATGAGGCAAGTAAAATATAAAAACTCTCATAGTCTCAAATGTAAATAGGAGCTATGGACAGTACCTGAAGAACTCTTCATATGTTGCAGTCTCTGGACTAAGGTAGATCCTAAAGACTATCATCCCTTAAATTTAAGAAAAAAAAATCAACTTGCCCATTCTGAACAATGGAGAAACAACAGAGANTCTTTTTTTTTTCTCTCCTTTAATGTCAGAGTTTAAAACATTATTGGCTTCTAAATCAAAAGCATATATGTTTTTCATAAGACACAGAGAAGGAAACCTGCAGATGCAAGACAGTAGGACTATGAAATATATGGCTTTTGCATTAATATCAAGATTGTACCTTCTTAAGTATTGCCTCTGTAAGCCTTTTCTCAGTACAATAATGAAAATGAAGTAGAGATGTATGCCTTTCAACATCTTTGAGGGAGAGAAAATATTCTGTTAACTCCAATATGTTTCAAATTTATTCTTCTGTAAAAGTAAGTCTGCTCTGCTTTTGCATCTGTAGCCTTCATAGGAAGATATTTCCTTTTTCTTGCATGAGCAACTTGAATAAAGCAGAATAGCATTGTTGTGTAAAATCTTTGGTGCTTCTTGAAAAACAGACAAGAAAAACACTTACCTATCATAACCAGAGTCAACCTCCCAGCACTATGGGAGACAGAAAAACGCTGTCAGTCGTCTAGTGGCCCTTCAGCTTTTTGCTGTATTTGGTTAGCTGTCAACTTCTCAACAGTGTGCCAATTAAGGAACAGGACCAGCAGCAGTGTGAATTTGGTGGCAAGCGCGGTGAAATGAAGGGTAAAAATTTCTGTTATCTTTGGGATGCCATTAGAGAAGTAATATTACTAAATCCTGAGGAAGCAAATACTTGTGTGGAATATTTGAGCAAACTGATCTAGTGGAAGGTGTTCCTGCCCATGGCAGGGGTGTGGCACTGGTTTATCTTTAAGGTCCCTTCCAACCCAAACCTTTCTATGATTCTATGATTTGCAAATGGGCCTGTTAAGTATATATAAGTAAATATCTCCAAGATATATATAATTATCACAGTACTTTATGTCTCTAGCTGTAATCAATAAGCATCAATAAAAGACTTTGAGAAAAGCTGGTCTTCTGGCAACTTTGAGCTTTTTGTGTGTAGGTAAGTGTGTAAAACTAAAGACAAAGCCCAGAAATATAAAAGAGTGAAGAGAGCCAACAAGGCTGTTTTGCTCATTTATCGAGGTAATCATAGCAGCTAAAAACAGCCACCAGGAAGACAGATGCACAAAACAATTCAGTAGTGAAAGCTACCTCAGATATAACTGTTTTTCTTCAATGAGCAGGATGGATCTAATACAATTTTTACAAACCAGAAGGCTAGAGTTTACAGCTGTAATAAGTGACAGGGTGAAATAATATGTACTGGTGAGACAAACATGAAGTTGTTCAGTACCTGCTCTAGCTGCTAGAGCCGAAATTAAACAATGTTATTATTACAGGATGATTTAGACTCCCTGAGCTGGAGAGCTGTTACAAGCTTTCATTTAAAGAATTTGCTAGGAAAAAGGTACAAGTGGAAGACTACTCGAGAAGTGAACAGTGTGAGCCAAGTGTTTTTAGCAGAAATAGTCAGCACATGCACTTTGCATAATCCGGGTTTTGAACCTGGGTAGAAAATCATAGCTATACACGCTAAAATAAAGACTGAAGTAAAATGCTGCACAACGTAAAACACTTGGGTTTTGGTTTGAAAAGGGACCATAACAATATCATTCTTCAATAAGGGTGGTAGCTAAAAGAGATGCTGATAGAGAAATCACCAGATTAGACAGCACCCATTCTTTTTAGGACAGTTGGCTTTTTGATTTTGTTTATTTGTTTGTTTTGTTGTTGTTGTTGTTTTGTTTGGTGGGTTTTTTTTAGTTTTTTTCCTCTTTGGCAGAGAGGGGGAGGAGGGTTCTAAACAAACAGAAAAAGAAAAAATCAAAGATAATTCACCGTGCCTTCAGATGGACTAAAACATCCATTTGTGCAGGATTTTAACTTAGAAGAAGGTAGCATAATATATGTATTATCCATAATGCATACTATCCATATGTATTAAGTACATAGATGGCAAACCTATGTTGCAAACAAATCTTAGTTAGACTTAGTTGCCATTAAGTGATAATAAAAATACTTACTAACACATCTCTAAACTGATGTGGCATAGAAGTACTGCTGCTGTAACAAGACAGAGCCTCAACTGTCCAACTTTTTCCACATTTATCAGTTAATTGAATAAAAGAAAATCTGCTGTCTCACATTTATGCTTCATAATTACATTAAAAGTAGCTACACATAGAAAAAGTTTCAGGATTTTTCTGACATCAAAATATTATAAGAAAATAATTTTTAATCATGATCTAAAACCTGAGATCATATCTTCACATGTGTTATATCTGTGTTATTGTATCCTCTAATGATTCAAATTGCATTTAAATCTCCCCTGTATTCCAGAAAATGTCTGGAAATTCCAGAAAATCCTACATATCGCTACAAAATACTTGTCAGGCACAAACAAAACAGAGACATTTCAGACAATTTTGAAATCAGTATGAAAATGCTTTTGGCTTTGATGGCATCAAGATTTCATCTTACATATATCCAGTTAATTTACAAAATATTTTGTTTAAAAAATGGTGTGAAACTATAGCTGACATTTCTTTCTCTAAATTTATTTGGATGCCTCAGTGTAAGTTGTTCTTTCTGCAGTCCATGAAGCTCTATAATTGAATAATTACAGCTGAAATTTAAAGAACAAATTAGCTACCTTGTAAAGATCCTTTAGAATGCAATGATAAAACATATCTAGAATTGCTGATGTCAACTTAAAAAAGTGTTCAACATACAATCTTGTCTGAATGCATGTAACTGTGTTCAACTTATAAAACAAGGGAGTTTTTTTTAACTACAGTGAACCCATAAAAATCTTTTTGTAGAAAAGGTAATAGCTTACATATGCTTAGGGATTCAGGTGAACTTAAGTTCCAGTTTCATTGCTTAATCAAAACTCGCTTTTTATGAGATGATTATTTTTTCAGCACAGGATAAAACCATTATCTAACATACCTACCATACATAAAGTACTAAGAAAAATAGCATTTCATTTAGCTGATATGTTCATTTTAGTCTTGAGTAATAATCGATTAATGAATAGTTATGAATTTATGACCAGCCTCCGACCACAATAAAAAAGGATACTGTACATGATTAAATTATTAATTAATCTCCTCTCACTTTAGTTGCACACTTATACACCACATGTGGGTGCACAACAAACTAGACAATGTTTCCAGTGGTTATAAGTAGGAAACCTTCAGTTTTATTTTTTTCATTGTGTCTGAAATAAAACATACCTGTTTAACACAATTAAAAATATATAGTTCTGTTACTTCTCATAACATTTGAATTACTGAAGACATTCTGCTTTCCTCTTCTAATGAGGTGCATTAGTCAAATGCTAAAGGACCTTTGACCCCAGGATCAAGTGCCTACCCTGCAGGGACTCAGCTCGTATATGGGATTATGGGTTGACAGGAGGCAGCTGGAAGAAATACCTGAGAATTCACACTTAAAGTAATCCCAGAAAATTGAATGTAGGTATGTGGAAATAACAATTATGTTCTCTAGTGATGTTCTCTAGTGAAAAGCCTTATAAAAACTTAACTAGGGTTTTGGGACCCCATCAATGACTGTTGAATGAAGCAGTTAAGCATGTTTAACGCCACACTCAACAGGGACTTAACTTTTGTGAATGAGCTTAATGTCCAGTTGATTTTATTGCTGACTCTTTTCCTCTGCTAAGGATGTCCTGTGTTGCATACTAATAAAATGCCACAGGATTTATGCATTATCAAATAGTGAAAACCCAAATGGTTTATTTGTGAAGATTTTTCAGAAGAAGTGATACTTCAAAATCCTTAAAACACATGGATTACCGTAGAAGTACCAGAATAAGAACATTGCTCATGTTTACTGTGTGGAAGATAGATCAATTATTAAAATCAAAATGCTTGGTATACTGTATATTTAGTAATTTCAATTTAAAATACAAAAAATCTAGCTACCCTTTTTGATCAGTTTCTGCCTTTTTTCACTCATTTCTACTTTTTGACAAGAAATATCACCTTTCAAAACACTTAATAGCATGTCAGACTAGATTCTAGCAAGAGTTTAGTTTCTTATGGACTGATAGAGTGAAAATATTGTGTGGAAATATATTTAGGTCAAATTAAGAAATAGTAAGGACAAATATTTGAAGAGTTTTAATTTTCTCAAGAGTTTAATTAAAATGGGCATGTGATCTCTATTAAAGTTTCAAGTAAAAATGTTCCCTGGGGTAAGAAACTCTTCAGATCTCTAGTCTTTATATAAACTGAAAAAAAAAGATGCTGTTGTCTTTGTCTTGAAACTATATTACTACCTTCTGTAGCCAATTTTTTTTTCCATTTTTTCAGATTTGGACATACCACTGCCATGCCGAGGCACGTTTGTGTGTTTCCAATGAACTAATCTGAGGCTTTTGCCCCTGTTCTGTACTTGAAAAAACTTATACTGTTCCAGAATACATTGATTAATAAATTTAGCAGGAAGTCAATAGTGTTGCCAGGCCTGATACAGGAGAAGAACATTTTTTGCTCTCACTCTGTTACATCAGAAGGATAGAAATAAGTAGGATGCACTGTCTTCTTCACTCTTTCTTCTCTGAGGGACTGTCCTGCACTGAGATGGTTTTTCGGTAGTATTGTGTGATCTGCTGATGTTGTAGGATATAAAAACAATAAATCCCACCTGAGCAACTAAAGAACTGACCACAAAATGAACATTGTATATCAGTTCATTAAGTAGACTATATTTTTATTTACATTTGCACATAGATTAGCTCAGATTTGAATCAGACTCTTAGAAAAATAAAATTACATCACTTATATCCAAAAACCACCAAGGGTCGTGGGGAGGTCCTTCAGACATTATATGGCTTTACTCTTACCTCCAGTTTTTAGAGAAAGAGGTGATGCAAAACCAGTCTGATTGAGTAAAGGCAGCCTGAAGTTCCAGGAGACTTTGCTTTCTTGTGAGCATATTTTGGTCTTCTGTGTTCAGTTGCTGTATTGATGATGTAAGCATGAGGTTATCTTGATGACCTCACTAGATGTTCAGACATGATCATCATGAACTAGTGCTGCTTCTCATGGAAAAGTACATAATTTTTCATATATTATCGACATTTAAAAAATTCAACTGCTTTAAAAACACAATCAGGATTTTGCCACAAATGGTAACTTACTATCTAAAGCTAAGTGCACTTGTTTTGTGGTAATCCTTTAAGATCTGCCTGGCTGTCTGGCTTACATTGGCTAAAGAAAACTGAATACAAACATATATTGTCCATTATTATAATTGCAGGGAAAGGAAGGAAATCTGTCCTTCTTTCTGGAAAAAAATAAATATGTGGCAAGGAGAAGATTTATTTATGATTGCAGTAATCACAAGGATAGTAATAAAATAAATCTTGTAAACAGTGCAATTATTCTGTTTATTGTGAACTTGACATTGTATTTGGAGTGAACTTTTGAGAGAGTTCCCTTCTCTTCCACAACTAGTAAGATGGATGTTTTTACACAGAAAATGAAAGCCTCTGTGTAGGGTATTGTCGTAGGGTAAAAACGAAAGTAAAAAATGGTCTTTGTTCCTGCCGCGCGAGGCCGACGGCCGGGCGGGGTGGGGACAACCCTTTCCCCCGCCCGCACGGACCGAGAGTTGCCCAGCGCTGGCACCCGTGTGGTTTTCAGTAGCCCCTTTCCCCCGGCGGCAGGGAGCAGCAGCTTGTCCTGCCACGCTGCGTGCTAGCGCTGCCACCCGGCTCTGTGGGGGCGGCGGGGGGGAACGGCAGCGCGGCGCGCCTCAGCTCGACACAGCCGCGCCAGCATGCGGAGACCCTGCGGCGGGGCCCCCCCTCCTCCCACGGCAGCGTAGCGCGGCACTGCCTGGCGCTGCTCGGCCGGGCACAGCCAGCGGCGGCGCCCTCCCCCCAGCGGCGCCAGAGCGCGTCCATCCCAGCCGGACGCCGCCATTTTGTCAGCGCGCCCTGGTACCTCTGGCATTTCCATCGCTTCCGGCTTGTGGGTCGGCGTCACTTCTGGGCCACAGGCGTGGGAGCCGCCCCGCGGGGCCAAGACCACATGACACTGCGGCCCTGCAGCACCAGGGCCATGGCGAAATGGCGCTGCTACCACGCGGCACCAGGGCGGGGGCTCTGCACGGGCTGGTGCTGGACCCAGCAAGCATGTGGCACTGGTGG
>VYZS01014842.1:4568-21686 GCA_013400695.1 Neodrepanis coruscans | reverse complement strand
TACAAAAAAACCTTTCTTTCTTTCCTTCAATCTCTGTGGAAGGAGCAGAATTTACTAATAATTCTGTGAAATATAATTTGAATTTCCTAAATAATTGCATTAACAGGTGTTCCAGCATTAAAGACTGTGGTCACAGTCCCTCTAGTCCTACTAATTTTTTTTTTAAGTTGCAAATCCAGTACTCTGATACATGGACTGAAACAAGCGGGCTGCAAATACCTCACTGCTTCTGCCAACTGAACCAACATAATAAAGAAACCAGCTTTCTTAGCATAAGGACTAATGAAACCTGCTGTTGCAAGATTGGATTCCTTGGCAACAGATAAGATACTATCCTATCTGAAGTCTCCCCTAGCTATGCTTTGTCTTTCCCGCCATGTAGAGTCACTATGCCTGAAAAAGGGTTAAAGTTTGCAACACAGCTTTGAGGATTTTCATATAGCATCTTGTAGTTCCTCAGATTCTTAAGTTTCATAAATTCATAGAAATGTGGGTGTCTCAGACTTCTCTTTCCCCCCTACCAATTCCTTCCTCCCAAAAGGGTTGTGCTGAAAATCATTTGGTAATACTTAAGGAAGTATGGAGGATGAGAATGGTAGGCACAGTTGCCATCCTGGCTTTTAGCCAGTGTATGTCAGTTTTACTAATGAATATTCTGCTTAACGTATACTGCCACAACTCTAAAAGGCTTACTTCTATATGCTATGGAAACAAAGAATTTTTAAAGGTAAGCAGAGTAAGAGTTAGAATTAGTAACCAAAGATTGCAGAAGGAGAAAAGAAGGATGCCAAGGATAGGTTCAACAATGTGAAGTGCCGAGTCCTGCACCTGAGTCACATCAAACCCTGTGCAGTGCTATAGGCTGAGGGCAGTATGGCTGGAAAGCTGCCCAGTGGAAAAGGACCTGGGGGTGCTGTTTGCAAGCAGCTAAACATGAGCCAGCAGTGTGCCTAGGTGGCCAAGAGGGCCAATAGTATCCTGGCCTGGATCAGAAATAGTGTAGCCAGCAGGATCAGGGTACTCTGCATTGGTGAGGCCACACCTCAAGTGCTGTGTCCAGTTTCTGGCACTGAGGCTGGAGCATCTCCAGAGAAGGGTGATGAAGCTGCTGAAGGGTCTAGAGGAAAAATATAATGAGGAACAGCTGAGGGAGATGGGGTTATTTATCCTGGAGAGAAGGAGGCTGAGGGGAGACCTTATTACTCTCTACAATTACCTGAAAGGAGGGTGGGGTGAATTGGGAGTCAGTCTCTTCTCTCAAGTAACAAGTGACAGGATGAGAGGAAATGGCCTCAACTTGCACCAGGGAAGGTTTAGATTGGCTATTAGAAATACTTTCTTCACTGAAAGGGTGGTCAGGCACTGGAACAGGCTGCCCCAAGAACTGGTCAATCACCATTCCTGGGAAGTGTTTAAAAGACATGGTGATGGGGCGCTTAGGGAAATGAATTAGTGGTGAACAGGGTGACTTTGGGTTTACAGTTGGACTTTATGATTTAAGAGGTTCTTTCCAACCTTAATGATTCCATGACAAGAATAGTATAATTTAACAGGTACAGAAAGTATCAGTTTGTGTGTTTTGAGTAATTTACAAGAATACTTCTTTGGCTCCAAAATGCAAATTGTGTTTAATTTTCCATTTCCACACTCTATTAACAAATGTTATTCCACAAGTTTCTGAAGGTTTCTGTCAAATCTCTGTAACTGAAAAAAAAAAAAATCCTAAAAATCAGTGATGGATTCACAAATGTAATCAAAATTTGACTACACTCCATAATCATTCAGTTCTCAGTTTGAGAGGGAAAGTACAGAAATGATGTGGTATACCAGCATGAATTAAATGTCAGTGTCTATACAGTTTTTCAGCTAGAGGTATCTGTGGTTGTTGAATTTAGCCTGTTTAAGGGACTAGATGCCTAAATGAAGCCTAAAGGAAGTTAAGGTACCCTTGCTAATTGGTACTCATTATTTTAAAAAGAAGATAGAATAAGAGCAAGCACATGAAAAATGGCTTGCTGTGGAGTTTGGCATATGCTGCTGGCTAGCACAAGAGAGCAGCCATTTTCTTGGCAAACCTGTAGTGTAAGGCTGAGAGGTATGATCCTTCAGTGTTTACTCCCTCTCCTTCTCCATGTGTGCTTAATGGCAGAGTAAGGGATTTTCAAATAAAACTCTCCTCGGCTTTGGCTGCTAAATGTTGTATCACGATCATCACATTATTTAAATGCAATTATCTATATTCAGCTTTCATAAGGGAACAAAAAAAAAAGAAAAAGAGAATTTGTCATTTAATGGCATGTCTGATTTAGAGAAGGTGTATAATTATGCTTTTAAAATAAATTTTGGTTCCAAATCTAGCTTTATCTTAGAGACAGGGCTACATGGCTCTTTCCAGGGAGGATACAGATCTATTCCACAGCAACCTAGATTTCTACCTCATGCATAGTCTTCTATAGTGAAAGCAGAAACAGAGGAACAACTTAACAAAAGTATCTTTCTTCCACAGATTGTATCTACTGTGCTTATACAACATTTTGCTTTTGCAAAGACACAGATGAGCAGGAAAATAGCATTAACTCTTGAGAGCCAGTTAAAGGAAATGTAAATACCCATGCCAGCTACCAAGCTGGGCAGTATTTTAATCTGCACTTTGAATATCCCTCATGTAGTTTTGTCTGTCTGATGCTTCTGAAGTGGCCAGCTCAGTAACATAGTAATGCAGAACAGGTCACTTATCTTTGACAATTAGCATACTTTTACAGTTGACATACCATATGTAGTAATTACTATTAGGATCTTAATGGGAATTAGTGGGCAATTCAACTGGTTAAATAATGAAACAGAACAAAGAAAATTACCACCTGAGATTATTTTACCAGAAAAAAACCTAAGCTCATTTAAATCTGCATAAAAAACGTACTATGAAGTTAGATACCCTTCAGCTCATAATCTACACAAAAAGATAATTCACAAAGTCAGTTAATAGCTTTTCTTTAGGTAAACTACAACTTATATAACACAGAAAGAGATCTACAGAACAAAAAGCCAAATAGTCAAATTCTTACCACATCCTTGCTCAGGCAAATTTCATCATGTCCACGACCACAAGAATTTGGTCTCTCATCTACCTGTTGAATTCACAAACTCAGTTTTATCTTTCACTGTTCCATAAGCCAGTGTAATAATTAGGCCATACTACAGAGACTGGGTTCTTTGGAAAGATATAGTGGAGAAATATTCATTCCCAAAGACTATTATTGATGTTAGGGGAGTAATTATAAATAACAATAAATGTTTCGGTATTTTGAAATAAACACCCTATGGAGGAAACTAACCACAACGTTTATGTATCCACATAGGGATTAGGGAACAGAAGAGGGTGACCTAGAATCTACCATCACTATTCACTGTCTAACCTAAAGAGAATACTGAGTGGCAAACAACGTGTTTGAGAACAGACGCATCTATTGCTATGTGACTTTTTACTTGGAGTTTGTGAATGGACCTCTCGGCTTATGAAGGGGAGGGAGTTGAAGCACTACTTTTCAGGATACTCTCTATGAACAATGAAATCCATTCCTACAGCACCTCATAATCATAGAGACAGATAAATCTGGGAATCTTCAAGCTCCTCACGTGATAGACATCTGGCAGCCCTGCTGAGCCTTCTCACATCCATCTAAGCTGTAGGGAGGTTGATGTTTTATGGTTCTGGGAGGATGAGGCCAGGTATGCAGCACTGCAATTCATTTATTTTGAATGGCGTGCTGCTCTGAACCAAGAAGCACAGTTAACACAATACTGAACAAATACAGTGTTTTGTTCAAAAGGTATGGTTTCAGCCTTTGGAGAAAGCCTGTCCATTGTGGTCCTTATAAGGCAACCCAGCCACACTGCTTACAGAATAGAGAGATGAAGTAAGTCCACGAAGAGAAAGACGACTCAAATACACACCTCAACAGGAAAAATGGGCTCTTCTTCGGAGGCTGGATTACTGGAAAAGACCGGTCCATTGAGGATTCATAACTGACTGACACCTTGGAAATGCTCTGTGCAGGAAAGACAAGATTTGCTACAGAAATGTAAAGTCTGCTTAGTATCAGGATGTTTAGAGGGGTGTGGGGGGTGGGGCATGGAATTTGTGTGGGCTTTGCTTATGAGACATCTCCATATCTTCCTAATCTTGCCTTTAATTCAGGATTCATGCTACAAACAAGTTTGTTCTCTCAGACACTTCTGTCAATAGTACCAACATTCAGAGCCAGTGCTTTAAAGGTATTGATCAGCACAGGTCTCATTAGCTGAGTATTTGATGCCTGTTCTTTAGAGAACTTGATACAAGCACTGTAGTGACTATTTTTGTAAAAGGCAAGTCTCCTTTACTCACTGCAAAATACAATGGTCTGTATATGGCTGTATGGGTTAAAAAAGAACAAAACACTGAAAAGTCATGATCAGTAGTCTGCAAACATTTTAGGCAAACTGCTGTGAGCCACTGTTATCCTTACAACTTTCCACTGGAAAAAAAAATAGGTTTAGCAAACTTTTAAATGAAGGACCAATAGCAAAACAGTTCTATGAATCTGCAGATGAGCATAAGCCTTCTACACAATCAGTGGTACATAGACAATACCGTAGAAGTCACTTATCTAAGAGGTTTTCTACCAAACAGATTTCCAATTTTTGACAGAAGCTTAATGCTGTGGAAGAGGTTAAGAATGAAATCAATTGGATCCAGAGAAACTGGGTTTTTTCAGGCTTGAGAAAAGAAAGTTTAGGTGAGACCTTATCACTATCTTCCAGTATTTAAAGGGTGATTACAAAGAAAATGGAGACTGCCTTTTTACAAGGAGACACATGGAAAAGAGGGGTGATGGATACATATTGCTATGGGAGAGATTTCAACTGAACATGAGAGGAACATTTTTAATAAAGAGAACACTCAGCAATTGCAATAATCTCTCCAGGGAAGTGGTGGATTCCCCAGTATTCACACTTTTAAGATGCAGCTGGACAGGTTACTGGGCCATCTTATCCAGACTGTGCTTATTGGGACAGGCTTTGGTAGTGGGAGGGTGGGGCTTGGGGGAGGTTTCTTCGAGAAGCTGCTGGAAGCTTCCCCCATGTCCAGCAGAGCCAATGTCAGCTGGCTACAGGCTGGACCTGTTGCTGGCCAAGGCCATGCCAATCAGAAGGGATCGTAATGCCTCTGTGATAACATATTTAAGAAGGAAGGAAAAAAAGTAAAGATTAGATGAAGATGGCTACCAGAGAAGAGCAGAGTGAGAACATGTGAACAACAATGGAGACACCAAGGTCAGTGCAGAAGGAGGGGGAAGAGGTGCTCCAGGCACCAGAGCTGAGGTTCCCCTGCAGCCCATGGTGAAGACCATGGTGGAGCAGCTGTGCCCCTGCAGCCCATGGAGGACCACAGGAGTGCAGAGATACACCTGCAGCCCATGGAGTAGCCTGTGCCAGAGCAGGTGGATGCTGGAAGGAGGATGTGACCCCATGGGAGGCCTATGTTGGAGCATGGTCCTGGCAGGGACCTGTAGCCCGTGTGGAGAGGAGCCCACGCTGGAGCAGGATTTCCTGATATGATTTGTGGCCTGTGGCAGACCCATGCTGGAGCAGCCTGTGCCCGAAGGACTGCACCCTGTGGAAAAGTGACCCATGTGGCAGCAGTGTCTGACAAACTGTTGCCCATGGGATGGGCTCACATTGAAGGAATTTGTGAAGGACTATCTCTCATGGGACCCTATGGGACGCAGGGAAAGGACTCCTCTGAGCAGCAGCCGAAAAGAGCAGCTGACCGGAGGCTGGACCTGTTGCTGGCCAAGGCCATGCCAATCAGAAGGGATCGTAATGCCTCTGTGATAACATATTTAAGAAGGAAGGAAAAAAAGTAAAGATTAGATGAAGATGGCTACCAGAGAAGAGCAGAGTGAGAACATGTGAACAACAATGGAGACACCAAGGTCAGTGCAGAAGGAGGGGGAAGAGGTGCTCCAGGCACCAGAGCTGAGGTTCCCCTGCAGCCCATGGTGAAGACCATGGTGGAGCAGCTGTGCCCCTGCAGCCCATGGAGGACCACAGGAGTGCAGAGATACACCTGCAGCCCATGGAGTAGCCTGTGCCAGAGCAGGTGGATGCTGGAAGGAGGATGTGACCCCATGGGAGGCCTATGTTGGAGCATGGTCCTGGCAGGGACCTGTAGCCCGTGTGGAGAGGAGCCCACGCTGGAGCAGGATTTCCTGATATGATTTGTGGCCTGTGGCAGACCCATGCTGGAGCAGCCTGTGCCCGAAGGACTGCACCCTGTGGAAAAGTGACCCATGTGGCAGCAGTGTCTGACAAACTGTTGCCCATGGGATGGGCTCACATTGAAGGAATTTGTGAAGGACTATCTCTCATGGGACCCTATGGGACGCAGGGAAAGGACTCCTCTGAGCAGCAGCCGAAAAGAGCAGCTGACCGGAACCCCATTCCCTGTCTCCCTGCACTGCAAAGGGGGAGGAGGTAGAACATCAAGAAGGAAGGGGCTTGGGGGAAAAGTATCTTTTAAACTTCTCATTCTTAAGCTCTGATCTTATTAGTAATAAATGTTAATATCTCTACGTGGAGTATGTTGTGGCAGCGATCAGTGAGGAATCTCTCTTATGGTACTTAACTCATGAAGTCCTTCATTACATTTTCTCTCCTCTGTCCCTGCTTGCAGGGGGGAGTGAGAGATTGGCTTTAGTGGGTCCCTGGCATCTGGCCAGGGTCAAACCACTACACCCTTCTAACCTGCTATGCTCTGATTCTTTGAATCCTACTCTAGATGATCATTAAGGGAATCTAATTTTTTTAATTCAACATATATTAGATGCTTATCCATGTAAGACTTAATTCCCTATCTTTTTTCTTTCCACGGGCACAGTTATACTTTTTGTTAGATATTACTTTACTAGTACTAATGCTTTTGAGGTCAAAACAAAACCAAAACATTTTCATTCTCATTAAAAGAAAACCCAAAACCAAATAAACAAGAAATGGCACACAGACAGTATGCAGTACATTGTGGTGTACTTTTCCAGTTAAATGGGAACAGGCTGTGTTTTTCAAGAAATAGCTCCATGATGCAAGTCAGTTTCCATTCATTTATAAGGGCTGAAATACTCAGCTGAACTACAGATTTGAATGGCTAAACACCCCTAAGTAATTTATTACAGTTGTTGCAATTCCTAACAGCATACTATGAAACTAATATGAAAATTCATGCTCTTTATTACAAGCCAAGAATTGTAACTATCTCTTCTATATTCATATATGCCCAAACTGGTAAAAGGGAAAGCTTTGTTTTGCCAGGGTAAGAGCTTGCTTTTCATTGTTTTAAAAAGTCAATAAAGGTAAGCAAGAAGATATTAGCTAGCACTGCCAAGATTTATCTATGCATGTGTTGGACTGGGGAAATATGATGGAATTACAAAACCACAATATGGGTGTGAAGAATCAGATTTCAGGTGGGGAGATACCATCCAAAAACGGTAATCTGTCTGCAGGACAAGACTAGAAAAGAAAAAAAAAGCATATGGAGATGGGAAGGAAGCAGCAATTGCCTTAAATATTTCAAGAGTTCAGTTAGAGAAACCAGTGTACAAGGCAAAAAGAAGATTGTAGTGGATTCTTCCAGCTTCTCCACCAAAGGCACCAAATGGGACAATTTGACTCAAGGACTTCACACAGGGCCACTGATTCAAATGCAGGGCTTGGCTCCCCCATTGCAATGGGCTGCTCCCATTCCCAAGTTAACTGAAGTTGGCATTGACAAAATGTTCTGCATTCTGTCAGTCTGACTGATATGTTTACAGCATCTCCAACAGCAGTCTGCAGGTAACAAAAGCCTTTGAAAGGGAAAGCATGCCGTTAAAACAGCAAAAAGAAAATGTCTAGGTAGCAGTATCATGACAGCCTTTATAACTTAGCATTTATAACAGGAGGATGCACCAGCATTGTCATAAGGTTTCTTCCAGACCTATTTGCTAGGATTCTTCAGTGTTTTCAGTACAATATCTGGCTATCAAGTATTCAAGATACGGAAATGCTCCACAGTTCAGCTGTCCTTAAATACTTTGTTAGTATTTAAAATACCAACTGTTCGACTCCAAGGCACTTTCCTCAAATCTTTAGAACAATGTAAGCTACTAGACAGAAGCAACATTTTTTGTATTACAGATCTTTTCAGCAGTTTCTGGCTGTTTGCATGTGACTACCTTTTAAAATCATGCAGTCATGACTCATCATGAAAGTTTGTGTTGCAGCAACCAGAACAGAAGAGCTTATTACTGTTTCTTCTTGGGCAGTGGCAAAAACTGTACTGGAAGGAAAGGATTTGCTTTTTTTGACAGAAAGATCAACCACAACTGTATGTTTCTAAATATTAAATATTGGGTCCTAGATTTGCTTTTAATAAAATAAATTACCTCTCACAAAAATAAAGCCATCATATGCTTCTGCTAAGATATCACATTTCACATGCAAGCTTGGAGTTGCCAAAAATATACCAAATGACACCATACTTTTCAGTGTTTGCAAAGATAAATAAATAACACTGGGCCTGTGAATATGAGACAAGCAGCTTTTCAATAATGTAAGTATTTGAACCTCTTTGTGCCACAACACATCAATCAGTATTTTATTCCTGGTATATCTGGTCAGCTTTTTGGTTTATCAATAATAAACTGCCTTTCCCATCCAATTTTTTGTCCATGAGAGGAATTAGTTTTCTCAGCCATTCTTTAATTGCTGTGTAGAAGCTACAAAAAAGAGCACAATTTGGCTAACAGCATTTCCATTTTTTTCAACTTAAAAGCTGTCCAATTAACTATACCTCACATTTTATATTGTGTATCATTTTACTTTGGTTTCTCTCTTAGTCTCAGATTTACATTTTTCAAGATTTCCATCATTTTTGCATTCTGTTCCCATGTGTACGCTGACTACTGCAGAGACCAAGGACTGCCTGACTCTGTTGCTATGCAACAGCATAGCCTACTTAGGGCTTCCTGAAATAATTGTCTCAAATGTGCTTTTTTTAGACTTGTTTCCAGCAGGAATACTTTACAGATTCTTTATAATGGACCACTGATATTATAACAACGTTAGACAGTGGTCACCTGGGAAGCTTTGGTAGCTACCTAAGATTCAAAAACACCCACACTATTGTTGCAAAACTCAGGACACACCCGAGTATGCCTGCATAACACAGGGAGGTAAGTATCTCAAATATTCCCACATGTTTGACAGATGTTCTCCAGCTATATGAGAGACGTATATTTATCAGAGGAAAAAAAGATTCTTAATTGGTCTTTGTTTCATTCTATTTTATTAAAGGGCAAAAAAATGTTCTCTATTAAATATGTCACCATGCATGAAAAATGAAGCCCCTTTATATTAAGTCTATTATAAATGTAATCATCTCAATAGAAGAAACATATATGCTAATATTCTGTATTGCAATTCATTATCAAATAAGTTGATTTTAGAATTCTTTAGGACAAGGTTCAAAATTCTTAAAATCACATTAGAGATGCCACAAACTGGGTTTGGATTTGCTGTCTGAGATAACTTCTAGCAGCTCTTGAGAAAGATTTCCTATGAAATCTTCAGTCTTTCCAGCTTCAAACAGCATTTTTCTTGTTACAACCTTCTAGTGATGCTGCTGCAGGGGTGGACCAATATGTTTTGTTTTCTTACAGGTGGCATAATTGGGAAACTTAATTAAACTCTGTAAAAATATGTAGACCAACATAAACACAGGGCTCTTAATAAAGCATTGATCAATTCCTGGGGGTGAAATGCCTTAAAATGCACCAGGCTGAAGGATCAAAAGAAGGAGGTCTAACAGTACAAAATATTTTAAAGAAATATTTTACCTCACATTCTTTTCTCTTTTTCACCTTAGCATGTTCAATTGCAGTTGTGTCAGTCCAGAATTCAGTTAGAGAGGATGCCCGCCAGGCCCAGAGAAGATAAGAGCAAGGTGTAAATTAAGGCCCTTTCAGAGGGCAAGTTCACCTGCAGTCTTTTAAAGGAAGATGAGGAAGAGAGCAGCATTTTCATATTGTTTGCAAGACCCGAAGTCTTAAAGATTAGGGTACAGTGTGGTAGGCATAGGTATGGGCGTCTCAAAAATAAATGGATGAGGTGGTATAAGGGGGTAATTTTCCATACCTGCGTAACCACATACATGCACAATAGCCAAGCTATCCAAGAATATGATTCAGCAAAGTTTAGTGAGTGTGCGTCTCACAGAATGATGCATTTCAAGCCTCTATACTTTAAAACCACATAAGGAGTACAGTTCAGACTGAGATCTGTCATAATACTCTTTTGATAGCAAAGAGATCAAGACCTAAAGAGCAGTAACACTTGCAAGGATCTCCTTCAAGGCAAGCAATCAGTTTGAAACCTGAAAAATGACACAGGAACAGGAGGAGAGGAAAGCATTAATAAGGAAACATAGGATTTCACCATTACAAAGATTATGTGCAGTCTGCATTTTATACTTTGCAATATTTATGGGCATTTAGAAGACTCGACAAATAATTTCTAACCTAGACAATAAAAAATCCCTTACATTTACCATGATATGCTTGTCCATGTTTTAAAAAGAATCTAACTAAGCAAAGAGGAAAAAAACCTAAACAACACTTTTTGCTAAATAATCCTTTATGACTACACTTTGAATTGAAAACTGTATTTTAGAGTACTCTCCTTACAGGTTTCCAGGTGCTAGAACTAGATGGAAACTAAAAAAAAATAAATGGCTTGCATATACTAATATTTAATTAGCAACTGTGCTACATTACACAATCTACCATGACACTCAGATTTAAGAAGGATTTCTAGATGCAAACCCAGGTACACTGACAAACCCAATACCCAGCAGCAACTGAGCAAGATAAATGCTCTGCAAACCATAGCCACTTAAAATCAGAGTTAGTTACAGATTTGAATCCAAGGATCTGAATCCAAGGATCACATATTTCTTTTATCCCCAATTAAAAAAGAAATTCTCAAATTCTTAATTCTTGTTCTTCTAATGTCCTAATTCTTCATTTACAAGAAGAAATGGCCAAATGGAGGAAGATAACAGGGCAAACAGCTTACAAGAGACAGTGGTGGAAGCAATAAACAAAGTAGAATTTTCTTGACTCTCACAGGGCTCACTGATTTCAGCAAACCATAAAAATTGCTCAACCACTTAAGGAGCTGGCCTACTAAAACCCAAATACAGTAGATGCTTTATATTCATGTCAAAAAAAAGTTATCCAAACACACATATTTCCCACAAGTCAAGTTCTGAATTCTACCTTGCAAATCTCCCTTTCACAGAAGTTGCTGAGTACTAAGAAATGTTAGAAAGGCCTAGGAAGAATCTGGACAGACAGTTCTTCCCACATATATAAAACCAATAAAATGCAATAAAGTGTAAGACATGTTTTCTGGATGTGAGCATAAATATACAAGTATGAGCAGAAACAGCAGAATGTACAGAAACCCTTACAAAATTCCAGAGAGGAATTCACGTTGTCAGCAAATTCCCTCCTTTTGTCTACCTGCTGGTGCATCATGGATAATGAAAGGAAGTACCAGCTGTCTGCTTAGAGTAAGAATGCATATATATATGGGCAGCATATTTCTTAAGACTTCCAATTCTTAAATCCTGGCAAAAGGAAAAACCTCTCAAGAGTAAGAATCACCCACAGATCTGAGTTCCTGGATACCATCTTTCTCATAAAAGGCAACCTGTAGGTAAAACCTCAAAGAGGAAGAAGATAAATATTCAAAAAATGTTGCTTAAGATCTAAAGTAATAAAAATCATACATCTCGTAGTCAGAGAATCACAGAATTTACTAGGTTGGAAAAGACCTTTGAGATCAAGTCCAACTTAATGCCATCTCATCCACTAAACCATGGCACTAATGCCACATCCAGTCTATTTTCNTGCCTGGCTGCTCTCCAGCCACTCCGTCCCCAGCCTGTAGCGCTGCAGGGGGTTGTTGTGGCCAAAATGTAGAACCCAGCACTTAGACTTGTTAAACCTCATGTTACTGGATTTAGCCCATCTATCCAGCCTGTCAAGGTCCCTCTGCAGAGTCCCGCTGCCCATCCAGCTATTCTTATTCCCCCTCAACAGGACAAAGGAAAAAATAAGATGTAAGAGTAAAAGAGCCAGTGGGTTGAGATAAAAACAGGAAGATATGTTAGTAATTTCCAGTATTAGCAAAACAGACTCAACTTGGGGAAAACTAACTTACTGCCAATTAAAATAGGCTAGGACAGTGAGAAACAAAGACAAGTTAAAACACCACTTTCCCTCCACATCAGTCCCTTGCCCTTCCTTGCCCCCTGCTTTGCCCAGGCTCAGCTTTACTTCTAGTTCCTGACTGCTCTACCTCCTCCTCATCACCCAGCAGCCCAGGGGAACGGGAATGTGCACCCCATAACAGTCTCCCCTCTGCGGCTCCCTCCTCCTCACACTTTTCCTCTGGTCCAGCATTGGTCCTTCCCATGGGCTTTTTCCACAGATTCTAGCATGGGCCAGAGCTCTTCCAGAAAATAACAGGAAGCTCCAGTGTGGCACACACTGGCAGGCTACTACCTACTCAACTGTATATCCCCTCCACAGCCTGCAGTGGAATCTCTGCTCCAGTCCCTGAAGTACTACCTTCTCTTCCTTGTCATTCAATCTTTGTGTTCCTTCTGCTTTGTCTCTTATCTTATGTTTGTTTTTTTTTATTCCCTTGCTTAAATATATTTTCCCAGAGACACCACCATCCTGGCTGAGGGGCTCAGCTGTGCCCTGCAGTAGGTCCACGGAGCTGACTTGATCTCATACGGCAGCTGACTTGATGTGTCTCTCATAGGGCAGCCCCGGCCTCTCCTCACAGAGGCTGCCACTTTAGCCACCTTACTGCCAACACCTAACCACCAACAAAAGAAGCACTTACTGTGCTTTCCAGTGTCTTCCTTGAACTCCACTAATTGCTGAGACTGCCCTTCTGTCACTTTCTTTTATTTAAGACTGAGAAATGACAAACACGTGAGGATCTCATTCCTAGTATCTCGAAGGTGATAGGAGGCAGTTTCTTTCCAAGCAAAGGCTATGTGGTAAGCATGTTAACACCATGAGACAAGTAATAAGGCACTATTCTCCACTCCAGCCAATACCATCATAGACCAAGAAAAACCCAGTGCTTTCAAAGATCATGATCACTGTAGCCATAGCTTTCATAGACACTGAAAGTAATGTGTTTTTTCCCAATTCTACATGACAGAGGATAAGGAATCTTTTCTCTGTTATTTTAAGTAACTATCACACAATATTAGCTTCGACGTTTTTAGATTTCTGTACCAAAAAAGACAAAACAGGCATATATACCAGCTTCGCAACCTTATAGGGTACTTCCAAGAAAGCATGCACTACAGAAACAAAATTATGAGTATTTTTCAAGATCACACCATATTATTCAGTTGAAATAGTGAGTCTCAGAGGAGCAAAAAATGCCTAGAGTGCAAGCATGCTGCAAGAGGTGACATGCCTGTTCGTGGATCTAAGCATCAGTTAGACTATTTATGAAGTAAATACTCCATAAAAACAATAGGTAAAGACACTTGTCCATATGCCAAGTTTGGGTGAATAATTACAGTATACAGACTTGTATTCTCAGTTTCAGGTGACCATGAGCAGAGGACCACATCCTTCAAAAATTAGGATGAATCAACCTTTGCAGAAGTATTTTTGGATAAGTAGCAAAATAAACTAGCAAACACAAGCCTCTTATCACTTCTGAAAGTTTGACTTATTGTAACATTGAAATGTAGGACATGACCCACGAAATTTAAAGATAAAATGCAAACTTCAGGAATAAACTTTGATGAAAAAAACCCCGCACTTAGATTTCAGCTCTGTCAGAAATTCACCCATATTGTAAAAAACATTAAGGAAATGACTGGGGGGAAATGACATTTTTCTTTCTACTACTAAGCAATTAATGCCCACATTTTCTAACATGACTATTTACAACTAGATTAAAAGCTTCACAGGCAACCTTTAGGTAAGTAAATTTTAACTTTTAGTACAATCTATTTGAAATTTGCCATCCAAAACACCAAAAATGACCTTTTTTTTACCCTTCCCATTAACAAGATTTTCCATTGCTACTACATACCTTATACCTTCAGCCTCCTCATGATCCAACAGAAACAGCACCAGTATTTTCAAACAAATAGCACTGATATTTGCACAAATGGTAATATTTCATATTTGTTTTCATTAGAATCCAATAAAATCAGAGCTAAACTAAAAATGGGAAGACAAGATGCATCTTCAGAAAAGCTTTTCAGAAGTCTGAGTGAAATAACATTCAGATAAGACACAACTATATCAAGCTCAGCCTCCAAGTCTTTCTGTTTTAAATCTTTCCAAAATGCTCCTCCTCCCCCTAGGCAATTTGCTTGTTAACCTTTTGTCAGAAATACCTTTGAAGTATGACTTTCAGAATCAAGCTCCCTTTTGTATTTTGCCACTTTTCTTGCTCAACCCCCTATGGAGATTATTCAAACGTTAACACTCAAATATTAAAATCAATTAAATTTTAAAATATTTTTATTATTAATTATGAAATATGGAAGTTTAAACATGCAAAGCACTGAGAGGGGAAAAAAATATATCCAGAATCTGGAAGGCTAACTTAAATAGAAAACTATTTCCCATTCCTTTGGATGAAGCCTCTCAGACTCTGGGGTCTTCATTTATATGTGAAGCATTGCTGAATTCACATGTTGACACGTGTCCCTTCCTCACCACAGAGCTGGTGTCATTACTGGAATAACACATTTGTAACCAGACAGCAGTGATCTACATGGGACAAGATGTTTTTTGGGAATCACTACAAATCTTTTAGCCATTTGACTTGCACGCCAAATGAGGCAAAATTACCTGAAAAGCCAAAGAGAATGTGGTTATTTTCCTGAAACTGCACATATATCATATTACATAACATGATGATTCTTAGGTTAATTAAGGCTATTTTCAAGTAAATTCTCCTCTTGTTTGGACTACCTCAGAATACCACGTAAGAGACTACAAAAGCTCAAGAGAAAGTAAAAACAAAATTTATCAAATTTTCCCCACAAAAAATAAGTACAGAAGGATTTTTTTCCTTTTCTTAAAAAATATAAAACTGGCTTGACGAGAATATGTAAAGGTGCACAGATTCTCTGACTCTGACAATTAAAAAAAGATATTATTTGAAGGCAAGAATAAATTAAGTGCTATACCATCCTCACGACAATAACAGTAACACAGAAAAAGGCATTCACCATATTCACTTTAGGAATACAAGCAGAAAGAAGGGGCGTTGTTTATTTAAAAAGAAAAAAAAAAACCAAACACAAAGCTTCCATGCTTCCAGGAAAAATGCAACCTCTTCCACTCATCATACACAATACCAAATAAATGCTTCTTATCCAATAAGTTTAGTTGAACCATTTTCAGTCAACTTTCTGGTTAAATGAAGGCAAAACCTCAGAGACTATCCTACCAAAAAAACCCTAGATAAGCTAAACAAAACAGACACCACCTGTAATTTGATTAAATACAGATTATCATCACACTGCCAAAAAAGGCAAACTGTTTTAGTCTGATTATTAAGCATGTAATCAAGGACTTCACTGAGCTCTAGTGTTACTGCATAAAGTTTTTATGAACCTGTACAGCATTGTGTGTTTCAGATGTTACAGCAGTAAGCAACCAAGTATTTAAGAGTGAACAATATGACTCAGATAATTTTTGCTCTGTTCAGCTTCATATTATGTTCCTTGTTCTGCAGTCTTCCTACTAATCTTGTGCACTCTAAAACAACAATAATAGAGCAGAGGAGCTCCAGAGACAGAACGATGCCTGATGATAGATAAGAAGGTTCTCAGAAACAAAAGCCTGATGAGGTACTGAAGAATAAGCAGCTTCCAGTCACCTCGCCTGCTTCTTCACAGCTTGTCAGGAGATGATACCACACTGGAAAAGGAGTTTAAANACTCTCAGTATACTATTATAGGGTGGAATATCTTTGTCCTTAAAACACAGAACCAAAACCATGCTTGTCACAAGCCTTTTTCTATTTGCTATGAAGAAATCTCAAAAATATTGTGTTTATCATGGTTAACATCAAATAGATCAGTATAGAATTTAGTAGCTCCAATCCTATGATAATTTTGTTATAAGAAAGCAAGAATTATAAATAGGGAAAATCAGAGTATAAACTATAATACTGCATCATGATTAGACAAAAATAACGTGCTCTATCTAAAGCAATTACTTCATGTTATGACACTAGCAACATTACCATCATTTTTTTTTTTCTGAGAATCAGAAGTGTTTTCTCTATCCAGAATAGGTATTTTTCACTAACTTTCTTTAACAGGTCTGCGCAGAAAGACTTTGGTAGTTGTTGGAAGTGAATACACTCCAGGAGAGGAGGCTACAAGGTCTCCTAGAATAATGTTGCCAACATCCACAATTTAAGAAAACAAACATAAAAACACAAAAACCAAAACCCAAGACACACAACCCCAATTCCCTCCCCCAAGCCTTGAACTTCTACTCTTTGCTTGATTTCTGTTGTTTCTCGTGTCATTCCTCTCCACCCCTCCCCCCCGTACAATATGAATGATATATCATTATTAATTTAAATTAATTTACTTCCCAGGGTTGCTTTATGTTTCACAGATTTTAGCATGTGATGAAGCTATTCTTGAATATCTTCTATGTGGGTGGATTTTATACAAGGATAAATTTAGTTTGCAATGCCTGTTTTCACATATCTGTGTCTTTCTGCACCAGAGTAAGGTACATTAAATCATGCCAAACTCATTAATATCTAAATATAGAATTGCTTATTTGATTTGCATCTCATTGTCTTTGTGAGAACTTCATGTGGCAGCATATGGAAAAGAGAAGTAAAATCTTCATAAAAAGGACTGTGGTCAAGTCTTAAACGTTCAGAAGAAAAGCAGCTTTCCATTGCTCTGTTCCACATTGCTCTGTCCCATATGGCTCGAGAAACAAC